>PKMM01038645.1:0-39163 GCA_002933915.1 Eutrema heterophyllum | reverse complement strand
CAAAATAATTTTTGGCATTAGTTATGGATCCGTTTAATTTGTACTCGAAACAATGTTTGATGTGATCATTTTCTTAATTCAGACTTTTTCTTTTTGGCATCAACATAAATCTCTTCATTTTTGTCCAATCTTCCAATTTACTGTCTCTTTTCTATTATGGATAGATGATACTCTTATATTAATAGATAGCAGAAAAAGAAAAAGAAAAAGAAAAAAATGTTTAAACAAAAAAATTCTTCTGGTAAGAGTTTAAGCCGTTACAAACATCTCTCTTATTGCAAATTTTTTTTTAACGCTTACTTTATCATTCAATTATCAAAAGAGAGAACACAGAATTTGAAAGGAAAAACAGAATTTCAACAGAAAACGACACCAATAGGCATCTAACAACATCTCATGAGAGATTCAAAGGAGATTCTCAGAAACATCTCATATTGCAAATTTGTAATTTTTTTTTATTGAATTCAAGATTTGGCTCACGAGATTTACTCATTTACACACAAAAGCAATTGCATACATATATATGTAACTATAGAAATTAAGTATGTACATGCAGTACCGGCTGCGCAACTATAAAACGGCCGTTTCTTCATTTTTTCTTCTTCTTATCATTCTTGTCATGTTGGAGGATCACAGGAGCCGCCGGTATACTAAACCACCACTCTCTCAACCGCCTCATCAGCCGCTCGGTGCTCGCTCTTCGTGGCCGCGAGTATCTTGTGGAAAGCTCCACAAACACCACCAGAATCAAGTAGCGTCCTGGAACAAAGGCAATCATCGTAGCTGCAACCACCATCGCAACTGCAAACTTCTCGCTCGCCTGAAATAGAGGTTTCAAAACGCGGTTAAACACAGCGGTAGGAGACGTGTTTGTGTTGAACAAAAATAAGAGGGCAGACAGACCTGCGGGAAAAGCGAGAATAATAAAGCTCGGAACTTGAGAAGAACGATGTTTCCGTCTTGAATGCTCTGTTCGAGCTCCGAGATCCCGTTTTGGACCGCCAAAAGCTGTTCCATTGTGCTCATAGGTGGAGGAGCGGTTACTTTCAGCTCGACCATGAGCTTTTCTTTGCTGAAAAATCTTGTGAGAACCATGAAGATTGCAGAGAACAGAGACGCAAGAGCAAAGACATAAACAAGCCATCCCTTCCAAATTATTAAAGTGGACAGGAGACAGAAAACAACAGACTTCATAGGATCGTCCCAATACACCAGAGACAAAATCAGGTTCCCGGTTTCCATTATTGGAAGCATCAGTTCCTGCAAAAAAGGAATATGCAGATTAATGCTTTATAAAACGCGGTTAAAAATCTTCCCGTGGGAAATTTGTTATTTTTGTTTTTCTTACCTTCATTACGGCTAAGTTGGTGTCAATGCCCTCCATTTTGACTCCATTAATTGTCTCTTGCGCAAGAACTACCTTCTCGTAGTTCTTACGCGACTCCTTCACTGCTCTCTCTAATGGATTTACATCTCCGACCACTACTTCACCTACCACAAGACTACTCTTCTCACTTGTTCTGCTCCTTGGACTCGATCCTCCAAACACAGAACCCAGCTGTGAAACCATTTCTGAAGCTGAGGAGTGTAATGTCCCTGGTAAATAAATTACATATCCATTTTACATTAACTTCCTCGCAGATTTCAGCTTATAATATATAACGCGTATGCTTTCAGCATCACACTCTTGGTCAAGATCAAGAAAATACCATTAGGTAGAAATTATTTTGACAAGAAGTAGTGTCACCTGTATCTTTGGATTTATTTGATCGATGGAGCTCTCTTGAAGTAGACATCTCAGCAAGCGTCTCAAGAATCAGATCTCCACCAGGAAGTTGATCACAGAGATTGAACGGTAGAAGATTTTCGTAACACATGGAATTTGTCAAACTGAGTTCTTGGATAGCTTGCAGGCGTATAATGCCAAGTACTGCCTTTGAGAGTGCTTCGTCTCTTGCCAAACCCGTGATCTTGTACTTGTTTATGTATCTGTGAACGTATAAAACTTCTCTTATAGTAGCGAGCCAGTAATCACGGCGTGTGTGGCCTTTAAGCTCTGGGAACTCCATTACCGCTGGTTCTGATCTAGAAAAGAGAGCCAATTAAAGCTGTTAATTGGTCATTCACAAAACATAGCATTTTTCAGTTTGTACAAGAGATTACGATCAATTTAATGAAAAAGAACACGGCATTACAGAGATATAGACTTGTAAGAAACGGCCTTGTCGAAAAGCCGAGTGCCCCAAGGACCAGTTAACTCGGGTTTAACTATTTGCTTTAGATCTTCAGATAGGTCATATCGCTTTGGTTTGTCATAAGACACGACCTTTAAGGCCTCAAAATATAGTGAATGGTCCGTCAGGATTAAGCGACCTGAATAGTATCATGGCAATAGTGAGCGGTACGCACACATGCCAAGACCGTGAATATCGAGAAATTACAAAGAATACCTGGCCAAGTTGATATTCCAACATGTTCAAGAACTGGTTGGGTAGTAACTGTCCCGTCTATTTCCAGAATCTTCTCTCTTTTTGATCGAACACCAGAAAGCAGAGATGATTCGGACTGAGTCCTCATCTTCTTTATTGCTCTATAAACAAAGATAAAAAAAACTGTCTACAAAGTGATTCCAGACAAAGGAGTTTGGCTTCTAAGGATAGAAACTTTACCTCTCAAGTCCATATAAATACTTGTCATAAACAGAGAACTGAAGCCGACGACCCGTTGATGAAGTAAGCATTTCAAACAGATTTTCACATATGATCACATCAGCTATTATAGGAACTGCTGGTGCGATCCGTGAGAAGGCTGCTAAACTCACTGTTGCATCTTCATCTACCTGTTTCAAAGGAAAAAGATAATAAAGAAAAGTTTTATATAATGATTGCAGAAGAATGAGAAAAAGGAGCCTTACGCTGAGCAAAGCCTGGCTAGCAACAGCTGGGACTTCCCAGACAACCATCATGTCAAAGGTTAAACGCCGAAACTTTTTATCGGCTAGATGACCTGTTACTCCCACAGAGAGTGAAAGTGCCCTGAAACAACAGTACTCTAGAAAGTTCCTTGCAAATAGAGAGGGCTGCTTCAGAGATTCAAATGCCTCTTGTTTGAAACTATCACGCAGGTCGTTTGCAGACACACCGAGTATTCTGCATCAATAGCATAAAGACAGATCAATGACCTCATTCTGCATCAAATACTTGCATTGAAGTATGACTAAAACGCGGCCTCGCCAGCCTGGCTATCTAATTGTAAAATGCCTTTTTAGTTAGAACTATCCCTTGTGAAACCTATTACTAAACTCATTCTTCGGCAAACTATTTCAGCATCATATCACTAAGCGACATCAAAATACCAAAAAAAAACTAGCTTATCTTGATCAAAGCCTGCACTACTCAAACAAGACAAACCCTTACGAGCCATGTAAATCCATACTGCAAATTGCCTACTTATCGATGAGAAATACAGATAAAAGGTACTTACTTTGAACACCTGCGGACAACCACATTGGCCACAGGAGAAAGCTCAGGTATCCAATTGGTGCCAGCAGATGGGGATCTTCCCATTTCCTCGATTTCTTCATCGAAGGAGCTTTGTTTCCCGAGCAACCATTTAAAAGAAGTATCTTTAACCAAACCTTCCAGCATATTCCGGGTTTTGCTTGACATAGCACAGAACTCCTTACCTTGTTACAGACCTGGTTTGTCTGATACAATCAACAGAATCATTCAAGAAATTAGGCTGACCCCGATTATATGAGATTACAAGAATTGATTTCAATGCAAACTTTATTTGTAATTCAGCTTAAGGTAGTTGGTCGGTAGGTTTGATACAGATGATAAAACAAATCCTAATAAAGTAAGAAAAAATAAAACATGGACTACTATGCGATCGCTGCTGCTTCATTGATCAACCTCAAAGCTAATCCAAAATTTCTGAACATTAACACAGAGACTAATCAAGCACCTCAAATCTAGAGAGAAGCGTCGGAGAAGCTGACTAAGTCGAAAGCATTCCAAACAAATCACACCTGAAATTAACTCTAAATCAGCTTTTTCTTTTTTCACGAAGAGCATTTGATCAGATGATCTCAGCGAACCCACCTCAGATAATTTTAAAAAAAAAACTAGAGTGTTTGCCCACAATCCAGACGCTTCAATCTCGAATTGTCGATCAATTTAGGGCTTCTAACTCTTGATTCCTCCATGATTTATCCACTGGGCCCTCTTGATTTTCGGATTCTGCCTTGATTTGGGGTTTAACGAAACAGGAGAAGCGAAAGTCGCGAAGACGGAGGAGGAGGAGAGAGCTACGGAGGAGGGTAGGATATCGTTNATATATATGAGTATTTTTTTGGGAATATGCAGTCTTCAAATTTTGGCGTTTTAAGGTCTGAGTCAGTTTAGTAAAATGTTTGTCACTTTGTCATCTCGGTTTAGTGTAGAACATCTTCTTGTTATTCTTTCTCTCTCAGTTAATGGTGTCAAAAGAGGGAAGGTCAAAAGTATTGGATCATAATTGGGCCTAATATCGTGATGTATAGTTCGTTAATACGTACATGTTCATTAGGTTAAACTGTAACTTGTACGTATAGTAAGACATTGTCTTAGTATCTTCATCAATAAGAAACCTATTCATAACTCCTAAAGATTTCTTGACAAAAAGCAAAAGCAAAACCCTAGATTATATATCGAGAGCCACCTTCCTTTTGCCGTTTTCTTTCTTTTAGAGATCAATGGCGATATTCAGAGAACTTCCAAAGGATTTGGTAGAGGAGATACTTTGTCACGTTCCGGCGACACATCTGAAACGATTACAAACTACTTGCAAAGAATGAAACCGATCATTCAAAGATGATAGGAGATTCGCAAGAAAGCATTACGTAAATCCGCAAAGCAGTTTCTAGCTCTCATCTTGAAAAAGGACAATGAGCTTTGTTCATTGAGCGTCAATCTCCATGAAATTGGAATGATTCCATCTGTAGAGGTTAAAGGTGAGCTTAGCCTAGTCGATTCTCAATTCAATATATTTAAAGTCTTTCAATGTGACTGTTTATTGTTATGCACCTCTGTTTTTCTCGGATACTACCAAGACCAAAGATCCTCCAATAATAAGAGCTACAAAATCTTGAACAGACATAATTCCAGCGACCAAGTTTCGAAAATCTACGACTTTGACTCTGATTCATGGAGGATTGTTGATGATGATGCCATTCAAGGCTGTTTCTTGGAATACAGGCGTGTCCTTGAAGGGAAATATACTTACTGGCTTGCTTCAGGTGTAACAGAAACGCACCCCGACTTATGCTTGCTCAGTTTTGTTGTTTTCAACATAGAAATCTCAACTTGTGCCTCTTCCCAATCACGGGCATAATTATGAAGTTGTGGTTCTTTCCGTTGTTAGGGAAGAGAAACTTTCGGTGTTATTACAGCGCAATGATTCATCCAGGACTCAGATATGGGTGACAAACAAGTTTGATGAAACCAAAGCTGTGTCGTGGAGCAAGATCTTAGAATTAGATTTGAGGTTTTTTATTTCGCATGGAGCAAGTTTCTTGCTCGGCGAGGAGAAGAAAGCAGTCGTGTATTGTGAGAGATGGATGTACCCCAAAGCTGAGGACAAGTGCATCGACATGATATACATTGTTGGGGAGGATAATAAAGTCACACAATTGAATTATTCTGGAGTAGATACAGAGGTTTTATATTGGCCAGCTATTTTTAATTATGTTCCAAGTTTGTTTCGAATCGAGCGAGTTGGAGGCAACAAAGGAAAAAGAGGTAACTGAATAAGCTCTACATGTAATCTTTTTGATTTGTTTTTGTGTGTTTAGTGTTTTTCTTAATTTATCTTGGTCATTTTCTTTGAGTAATCCTTTGAACTGATATTTCATTAAGATATGTGGTATTATCAGACGAGTGTTCCTTGCTCGTACAGCAGATGTCTAAAGAAGAGAGAGTAATGTTTCAAAATTTCATACTTTTCTAATTCAGTGACAAGTGATTTGATTCATAAAGCATGTACAAAGCTTTCTCCTTGTCTCTGCTCTGAGTTTTCTTTTTTTTTTCCACCCAACTCACTCCCTTACAAGTTGCAAGTTGTATAGCTAGAAATCTCTTCCCGTTCACCCTTCAAGTTCTACCACTAAGCTACCCAAATTACGTGAAACCACAACATTTGCTTGCTTTTTTGGGCATCCAAAGTTGAAAAACATAAGATGTTCACTCTTTGATTGTGGTTTAACCTAAAGTTAAGCAAAATAATGTATCGAGAAGAGATCCATGATCAGAACTAGCTACGAGAAGCTTGCGAGCAACTAGGTCTCTCTAATCCAAACCACCTAGCTTTCCTGGAGAGATACATACAAGCCTCTCCTGCTGCTGGTCCAAGTTCTTAATTATGTTCCAAGTTAGGTTCAAATTGGAGCTGCAGGCAAAAGAAAAAGAAAAAAAGGAGACTAAATGAGCTCTACATGTCATTTTTTTTTTTTTTTGGTGTGTTTTTTCTTAATTGACCTTGGTCATGTTCTTTGAAGGATCCTTTTTCAAGTGATATTTCATTTAGATGTGGTATTATCAGATGTTTCAACTGTCCAGTGTTCCCCTTGCTTTAACACAGTTTCTAAGTTTTATAATCAAATTATGTCTCGTACAGCAAGATGTCCAAAGAAGAGAGAGTTGTGTCTAATTCAATGCTTCAGTTTCAAGCTTTTGTAATGCAATGATAAAAAATATGCAAAGCTTTCTCACTTGTGTCTGCTCTGGGTTTTCTTTTTCTTCCAACTTTTTCCCTTACAAGTTGTACAGCTTCACATAAGTTCTACCACTAAGATAAGCATGTTGCAAATATACTAATTGGTGTTTTCTGAATATATTACAAAGACACCACTTTTTTTTCGGCCATGTCTTACAAATACACCACTTAAAAGTTGCAAATGTCGGACCAAAAAGCAAACCCCAAATTACGTGAAACCACAACTTTGCTCGTGTTTTTTTTTTTTTTTTGCATCCAAAGTTGAAACACATAAGATGTTCATTCATGGTACACTCTTTGATTGTGGTTTAACCTAAATTTAAGCAAAGAAAGCGGTTGAAAAGAGATCCATGAATCGTCACTGTTGCAGGGAAGGCGCCATTAGATTTCGACCAGCACTGCATCTTCCTCTCGTTTCAAGTTCTGGATCACCTGTCTACATGATGGTTAACCACAATTTTAGGGGTGATCACATTACATGGTAAAGCATGTGTCAAACTTAAGATCCCCGTCTAGGAAAACTGGGACTTGGCCAAATAGCTGCATCAGCAAACACATTATTGAACTCAAAACCTAAGATGTAGCATAACTTCAGTAACAAGTAACTAATCTTTAAGCCAGAAACCCTAGTTATATAACATGTTGATATGTTATATGTATATGATGATTCATTGCTAATTAAGTTGAATAAGCAGGTGTATCAACAAGAAAGACTTTGGAAATCAGAACGCGGTCGTTTAAATCGAAACACTAATGAAAACCCTAATTAATTCTTGAATGACAAGTAATCTATCTAGAGGTGAAACTTACATTGAGAGAGAGAAAACGTGGCTTCTTCTGGTCATCGGATTTTAATGGGATCGTAAGAAAGGCCATTCTCGTGGAGAACGGCGAGGAAACGCCTTGTATTGGTGGAACGGTACTTACTTTGGAACACCTGTATGCGGAGAACCACATTGGCCAGAGGAAAAAGCTCATGTATCCAATTGGTGCCAGCAGATGGGGATCTTCCCATTTCTTCGATTTCTTCATCGAAGGAGCTTTGTTTCCCGAGCAACCATTTAAAAGAAGTATCTTTGACTGATACATATATAGCACAGAACTCCTTACCTTGTTACAGACCTGGTTTGTCTGATACAATCAACAGAATCATTCAAGAAATTAGGCTGATCCCCATTATATGAGATTGCAAGAATTGAGTTCAATGCAAACTTAATTTGCAATTCAGCTGAAGGTAGTTTAGTCGGTAGGTTTGATACCGGTTATTAAATATTTGCCTAATTAAAAAAAGACTAATATCTATAGCATATCTATAGATAATTTTACCTTATTTAACCATATCTATAGCATCGAGGTCTTTGATTAGGAATGATTAACCTTAGCATGGACGCCTAAACCTTAACCATGCACGTAATAATGAAAATCAAACTTAGATCTAATTGGCTAAATTCTTGTATTTGTGGATATATACTAATTAAACCCTAATATGGTAGTCTAAATCCTAACCTAGACATGTATAGTTTTTTTAATAAGATACATCGAGCTCTAAAAACCTGAATTTTATGTTTTGATTTTTTATTTTTTTTCATGCACGATGAAATCAAATGTGTTATTTCAATTTGAATCAACAGTATGACTTTTGTATGTAAAAACAAATCTATTATATATAGAATACGTACCAACAATTTTAGGATAGACGAACAACATTAAATTTCAATATTTAAATAAAACTTTACCCTCGATTATCCTTTATTGAAAAGTTCATTTTGTAAAGTAATTTTTCTCTTAAAAGAAACTTGTCATAGCAGATATTTAATGTAAATGTAATGCGAGAAGACGCTCATTGTTGGAGAAAAGACTATCCTCCAAGATTCCTAATGTAATTAGTAAATATAAACCGGGAAACGATTTTAATGCCAGTAGCATACAACATAAACTAGATGATAATCCTCCTTGGGCGAAGAATTAATTGGAATGTAGTCTTCATCATCGATATCTTTTACATAATTATGTTTTCACATTAATTTACGGGAATTTTATCACAGATTATATGTGTGATATGATGAAAATAGATTTATATACACAACTAAGAAATAACTTATGTGTATTAAAACATATAATGACTGAAATGATAAAGTGAATGTAAGCGTCTAATCATATTTGGTTTAACGATATTTATATGATAGATCTTTCGCTTTTAATTAAAAGTTATAAAAACTTACAACTAGTATATGATTGTAATAGTTGAACAATGAAAAATATAGTTTTACTTAATTAAATGTTTTTTTAATGTAGCAATGTTTTTACCTTGTAATTAAATTTTGTATTGATTATATATTGTTAGTTGTTACTTTCGTAAATGACATGAATTTAACAAAATCCAGGATATGAGTTTGAAAGAAAAGACGTAAACGATGGCATCATTAATTTTGCTCCTTTCAATTGAGCATAAGGGGAAAAACAAAAATTTGAGTTGGTGAATTGCAAAAAGTTTTGACGGTTAGATCTCTATTGTCTATATATAAGATTTATAGACAATAGAAACCTAACGGTCAAAACTTTAAGTAGCCGTCTACAATTCACCATTTCATTTGTTTGTTATATATATATAACTAGTGGTAAATCTAGACAAATTAATATTTTATATAGGACACAAATTTTTATTTATTTTATATATGTTTTATTTAAAAATATTATATATGTTATATTATGTACTATAATCAGAGTCGACTATGACATTTGAAATGCTAAAAACAAGGAACAAATTAGCTTATAATCAATCGTCACACATTCTTACCATATTATATGTCCCTACTTTTTCAATTGCTTTCTTTTTCCATTCCAGTAACTAACTATTTACTTCAAAACTATACATTTTTTTTACAGGTTGGAATGATGAAACGAAAGATTGACTTGGATGAGTTTTGAGTGTTCTGTTTTTGTTTTTTCTTTTGGAGTGACCATGACTTGGATTTGAGTTTTGAAACTATATGATTTTTGTTTTTTTTTGTTTTCTTATGGATTTTTTGATTTAGACATAGCTGGGTTTTCTTTTTTTTTTTTCTTTTGAAGTCGATGATGATCATGTTCAGTTCCATTCATATCATTTACTCGGTTTGGATTTGGGAAAGACAGCGGCACAAGACGATATAAGCTAGTGTGGCTATATAATATATATCCTGCTCCTACTGGTCCTAGTTTACTTAGAAGCAAGAAGAAGATCAGATGCGAGGTTTTCGATTTAGAGGATACGAACAAATGGAGATGGAGATTCGTGACTACCAGACCTCTTGATCATCATCACATCTTGTCTAATCAAAGGCCAGCGTTTGCAAACGGATCAGTAGAATCTTGATTCTGACTCGACAGTTTATCATTTGTATTATTCTGGTTACTATGGCTTAGTTGTTCCTATTTTTTTTTTTTTTTTTGCAACACTTTCTTCTCATTAATTAAACTTCTCGTACAGCTAGAGAGAATTAAACATCCTCTTTTGCAAAGATAAACGAAATGAAAAACATTAAAAATAAAAACAAGTAAAACTTGATAGAGTGACTGCGAATCTAAGACTAAGCTCAGATGAGTCGATAGACTATACACGGCAAAGCCGGAATATTTGGATTTAGTCACCTTAACTTGTGACGATGAAGTTGAAGCTCTACCTCCGGAATTCGCCAAAACGATCCGGTTTGTCTCTTCTAGTCCCATGAAAACCGCTACATAAGAAGACAAGTCGGTAAAAACATTTGAAATGTTTCCCGGCAAAAAGTTCGGGAGGAAAACACGTCTCAAAGAAACGGTTGGGGGAAACAGCTTTTGACGATGGCTGAACCGAAGTGATGGAGAAACGGCAGAGGCGGATGGAGACGGAAGCTTTTTACGATGGTTTAATCAAATGAAAGGAATAACGGATGAGGTAGGTGGGAGAGGCAGCTTTTGACGGTGGCTTAGCTGTTCCTTATTTTCCAACTTAATCACTCTTTCATGCAAGTTTGTAGCTCTTTTCTGCAACTATTTATCTTCAACAATCCAATAAACTTTTTTTTTTTGGTCATCCGTAGCTTCAGCATATCAACTCCATCAACCCAATGCTCTCAGTAGAATCTATACTAGAAAATTCCAAAGTCTGAGCAAATTGAGTCTAATTATTATTCATAGAGTCTTTGGTTCCTATATTTAGGACTGAGTTCACGTGCTGGAAGGATAGCCGTTAGGTTGGGAACCTCTGCCTGAATCAATTCAGTTACACCTTTTGGAGCTCTAAGTTTCTTTCTTTGTCATCTAAACAACTTTTTTTTTTTTTTTTTTGACTTCCGCAAATCATAATACCCAGTGCTTGAGTCCATCCAGAAATTTTCTTTGGCCAAATCAAAGAATTTCATGTAAATTTACACAATTTGTTCTAACGACAATGGCAATAAAGTTTCACAAAAATAATGTATTTAGGATGTTTTTACCTTTGTATAAAAAAGAAGTTGCTTGCTAGTATCTTTGTTTATACTTAACATA
Source organism: Eutrema heterophyllum (assembly GCA_002933915.1). NCBI lineage: Eukaryota > Viridiplantae > Streptophyta > Magnoliopsida > Brassicales > Brassicaceae > Eutrema > Eutrema heterophyllum. The sequence continues at coordinate 27,901 of PKMM01038645.1, read as the reverse complement.
AACCGGTCATATTTAATCGACCTCCTCTCGCCGCCAATCTCCGTCAAAAACCCCTATGGATGTTGTAGATGATTGGGGACGAAAAGCTCCCGGAGAATCAATTACTCCTTTCTTCTCGAACCCATCAGATTCGCAGCTACTCTTCTCTTCTCCCTCACTCTCTCCTCCCATTCTCTCTCGCATCCCTCACCTAACTCACGCGCGGTTTCTCGTCGTCTCCGGCGTCCCTCCGTCGGCTTCTTCCGCAATCGAGGCCTCATTCCGAATCCCCCATCCTAACGATGATGCCGATAGGGTTCTGTCCTACAATCGCCTCCAGTTTCTACCTTGCCCCGGTAAAAATTCCGTCTTGGTGTTTTTCCCCACAGGGACTAACCTCGATCAGATTGGGTTCGTGCTGCTTTCTACAGGAGATTCGGGTGGTATCCGGGTCATGGGTACGGACGAAGGTTACGTGTTTGTGGCGAAAGAGCGATTCTTTTCGAGAATTTTGAAGATATTGGTGCAGCCGATTAGTAATTTGGGAGCGTACAAGTGCTCTTCTTCAATGGAATTTGGATACGTTATGGTTTTTACACTGTATTCGATTCATTGGTACTGTGTCAAGTACGATGAACCTCAAGGCAGACCGGCTTTGAGTTACCTCGGACCAAAGCAGTTTAAGCGTTGTTCGATCGCGAGCGCTTCTTGGAGCCCTCATCTTCCTGGAGAGTGTTTAGTCTTGTTAGAGAACGGCGAGGTCTTTATGTTTGATCTGAATCAGAGACATCTTAGTAGATTCAGAGGCTGCAAGATGAAAGTTTCTTGGGAGGATCAAGGTAAATCAGTCAATCGTAGTTGGCTAGGATGTGAATTTGGTTGGAGATTTGGGATTTTTATCGTTGCTCGATCTGATGCAGTCTTTGTTATCACCAGAAGCTCTGGAAATTGCAGTGTGAGATCTTTGTTGGAAATTGAGAGTCTGAACATTGCTGGAACAGAAGAGTTTGTTGCGTTTGCCAAGGCTGGTAGTGACAGTTTTCGGTTTATTCTTGCTTCCCGGAGCTATCTATTTCTTTGTGATCAGAGATCAGGAGTGCCTTTGTTGAAATGGCAGCATGATGTCGAGAAGCCTTGCTTTATGGATGTTTATAGCTTGTCGGATCTCGGGTGTCAGACCGATGACTCAGCTACTTCCTGCGTTATAGTAGGGTCATTTTGGAATGCACAATCTCAAATGTTCTGTTATGGACCTTCTCCTTCTGTTACTAAGGATCCTTCTTCCTTGTATGTATGGGAGCTTCCACACAATCTACTCTTACCAGCCGGAAAATGTTTCTGCGGAGATTGTGTAATTAGAGAAGTGATAATGAAGGAGTCTTTTCCTGCGTGGATTGATTGGCAGAAAAAGAGGGTTCTTGTTCTTGGTTATGGCGTTTTAAACAAATACCTTCCACTTGGTTCATCAGATCAAGCTGCTGGGTTTACTTTGATTCGGTTAACATCCTCAGGGAAGCTCGAAGCAGTCAACTTCCGTGCTTCTCGTGATCCTTTAAATAGCTTGGAAGTTATAGCTCACGTAGATTCGGCCTGCAAATCTGATGAGGTGAACTTATTGTACTTCCCTGATGATGACAAATACAAATTCCCTAGACGGTTCAAATATCTCGAACTCGATTATCTCTCTGCTCACACAAAAGGGATTCTTGCCGGGTTTTTAGACTCGAGGATGAGTAAAAAAGCATCAGGTTCGAAGAAGAGTAATTCTTTTAGCTTAAACTACCACGAGGACTTGTGCGAAAAGTTGAAGATTTGCGGATTCGGTAGAGACAGATGTTCCTCTTCAATTACTGCAGTCTTTGAGAACATCAATTCACAAACAAGCGTTTTCGACATTGCATTAAGAGAAACCTGGTCAAGGTTACCTATGGATCTTTTGATGCTTGCATTCTCAAACTACTCTGAGATCGAGGGTGTTCTGTTAGACAAGAAGAAACCGTGTCTCGAGTTCTTAGTTGTTCCGGAATTCCCACAGTTACCACCTTTCCTCCTAAGGAATCCTTCAAGCCGAAGTAGCAAATGGTCAAAGAAGGAGCAACCCGGTGTTGAGCTAGTTGGTCCTGTTCTCCCACTTCCAGTCCTCCTCACATTACACGAATTCCGTAGCGGTTGTCTGAATTCAGAAGAAGAGTACTCACCAGATGTGGAGTTCTCTGACCGGTGCAACCAAATCTCCAAAGCAGCCCGCGAGATGGCAAACTCAGGTGTAGACGAGACAACCATTCCACTTGGCGATGACATGTGGGTCGACAACTATTCACAGAAGGAGAAAAAGCGGTTCATTGCTTATTCGCCGATCACAAAGACAGCTGATTCAGACAGGCAACATCAAGAACTCACTACGTTTGTCTCCAAAGTGCGTCATTGTAAAGACAATGATGATGATAGTGGAGGAAGAGCAGGGCTTGAGGTGTTGGATGATATGTCTCCGGTCGAGATTTGCTTCGAAGATCGGAATGTGAATTTCGATACGAAAGCTTTGTTTACGTCCAAGACGCTTCTCTCTGAATGGCAAGATCGATCTTCTTCATATCAAAACTTCCTTTCTCAGTACAATCTCCAAAAATGAGTGATCATCTTGCAACCTGTACACACACAGATTTTCACGGCTTCGGTTTGTCTTCACTGGCCAATTTTGTATGATCTGATAATTTAATTTTTTGAGGATTAGGAATTTGACGCCTTGCAACTCTGGTTTAAAATGGATCTTGGTTATTTCCCTCGTTGTGGTTTCCAATCTGTAAAAATAAGCATAAACATGTAAAGAGATGAAACGAAAATTTGAAGGTGTTTGGGAATTCCCTTGATCAGGATCCACAAAAAAAATGGCTAGCAACTTATATGCGTTTACAAGTTTCCACAGCTCAAGAAAACCTACTATAATCCTCAAAAGTGAATATAACAAAATGGGTTTTATTTTACGGAATTGATAAATAGGGAATGAATGGACATCTATTTTATTTTTCTTATCAAAAGATGGGGAATGATCAAATCAAATTAATTATGTGAAAAAGGTGAGGGGTTTCGTGATGTTTAACTTTTGTGTATTTGGTAAATTTTATTGTTGGCATCTATTTCAAAATAATTAATGTTTAAGGTTTTTTTCACAGAGATTAAATAAAACATTTATTTATTTAAAAAATAAAACACTGTTTATCATCTATTTAAATACAATTCAACACATGTTAAAATAAACTTCAGCATACAAATAGTCAACGTATTGAAAGTTGAAACAAATTTATAATTCAAAAAAGAAAGTTGAAACAAATGAAAAACAAAATAGATCACCCATGAAAAATAATTAACAGAAATTTATTTATTAATAATCATACTATTTTTTATTTTTGGATGATAAGTATATAAAATTAAATAACAAATAAGAGTATATGAGTATTGACATATGTAGGTGTGCATTTGTATGAATAGACAAATAGATAGTGATTAGAAGAAAGTGATATTTTCAGTAAAGAGAAAATGGGGGACATGTTCAAACATATCAAGAAAATGATATATGAAAGTGAAATAGTGAAGGGTTTTTAAGTCAGACTTGGCATTCAAGTACCTCTCAAGAGTTAAAATATAATGTAACTAATGTTCAATGTTGGTCCACCTCACTTCATTAATCCATTTCTCTACATTATTTTCGTTTTCTTATGCTTAAATTAGCTTAATTTGAAAATAAGTTGATGTGTTTTGACCCCCAAAAAAAAAAAAAAAGTAATAGATCAATCAAGATTTGCATTAGTTGCAACATGCGAGTTATCACTTATCAGTTACCTTATCTTAATATGGTGGAAAAAAACAAATTCACAACTGAAAGATAATAAATGTATCTACGTGGATATATTGTTGCAGAATCTCATGCGTTACACAAAACAAAAATAAAACAATGACTTCGTTAAAAGAGAGTCCTAGCTACTTTGTATTTAAAAGAAAACGAAGTCTTTTTTTTCTTTTGGTAAACAAAGAAAAATAACTCTTATTGCTTGTTCTTCGTCTTCTTCTCTTTCGAAAGTCGTAAGATCGATCCTAACCCAAACGGAGATGGACCACCGATCACGGGAGCGATCCGAAAGCTTCCTCCTCCTTCTCTGCCGCCGTTCTTTCTGGCGTGCTTTTGTGGCCTGAACTGATACGAGCTGCAGCAGACAGAGGAAGGAGAAGAAGAAGAAGAAGACAAATGAGATGACGGATCTGCCCCTGGACGTGGAACTCCATGTCTCTGCGAGCTATGCTTGTTAATGTCCCTTAGCATTGCCCTCTTCGAATTCATCACTGATCCTGTGGAATCGCTTCTTGTCAAACGAGGAAAGGAGCAAATCAGACTCTTCTTTATATCGCAGTTAAGGCTCGAGCTTCTCCTGAAGCTCCAAAACGACTTTGATGATTTCTCTGCCTCCGAGTCCGAATTTGCGCCGCTCCCACGACCTGGAGTTTCCTTCTCGCTGTATTTTCTCGAGTTTTGGGGTAATGGCAATGGCGGAGGAGGAAGAGAGGAGGGTGATAAGGAAGGAGCGGAGACGATAGGAGGGAGCTCGTACTTGTAGAGACGTTTTGGCATGGCGGATGCAGTAGTTACTTGGAAAGGAAGGATCGGGAGGATCATCCCGTCCGCGAAGATCTCATCAGCCGGTGAGGAATCTCCGGGATCAGAGTTTCTGGAAATGTGGAACTCGAAATCTGGGTTTGATGAATCTAAAAGTGTTGTATCTCTTCGAACCGAGCCTGATGGTTGTGGTTCCATAGGAGGTGCTTTATCTGATTGGCCGAGATCCCCCGCGAACGAGATCCTCTGGTGATTTGATTCCGCACAGATCATGATGGGTCCGTTTTGCTGGAATTTTCAAAACAAACGGTCATGTTAGTGAAACCAATGAGAAACAGAGAAATGCTTTTGGAGGGAAGATGAAACTCTTCTCAGAGACTTTTTCCTGCAAGACTGCGCAAAAGAAAGAAAGTATCAAACGATCAAAATCGTGAATGCGGTGAGATGTCAAGGAAACGATGTTTCCTTTAGAAGATGATGAAGGAAAAGGTTTATGAGATCATAATGTTTTCAAACATTTGAGATTAAAACACTTTTAAGTCTATGGATTAGAGGTTGAAAACCTCAATTAAAATAATGGATGTGGTGTGCCACTACTGCAAGGGACAATGAGCGTAGACAAAAAAATACAACGGAGTAATATCTAAAATGAGATTTCAAGGGTTGAATAAGTACCTTACCTTCTAATTTAAGTGTCCAAAGGTACAGTTTATTCTTTCTTTCTTTCTCCTCTCTTCTGCTAACGTGAACCACCTTGAAGTCTTTCAATGATATATCTTAACAGCTTGATCATGGCTTTTAACTGGGAGCTGGTTTGGTTATTCTACAGAACCGATCGCTAGCTGCAGAGAAGTTCTTGACCGTGAAGCACGAAAGTGCAAGAACAAGAAGGCTTCTGAAGATTTTTCAGATCATTATCAGTGTATTATCATTATTGCATTATCTTACAAAATAGTAACTAGATTGTTTTTTTCTTTTCCATACAACAGTCAACAAAATCAATATGTAAAACCTAATTGCAGCAAGGAGCAAGTGTCCCAGCTCAGGTGTTCAATAAATAGACCTGTGTTTGTAACTCAGCTTACCAGAGAGAGAGGAAGCTGTCTGAAACCTTGGACATGGTGAGATGTTGTTGTAAAAGGAAGCTTGGTCTGAACCATGCAAAATTGTCAAAATATCTAACAGCAGAAACATTGTTGCTCGGCAAGTTCTTGACAGAAACACGCTCAAAGTTAGCAAGATCAGATTTTTTTTTTTGCATAATCTTAGCAAGATACCAATTTAAGTTACTCCTGAGCTGGTAATAGTAGGCAAGAACAATACTAAATAGGGACCAAAAAGTTACATTATTGATAACAAAAACAGCTGGAGATTCCATTGCCATGGAGATTACAATTAGCTTTGGTAATGAAAAAACCAGAGTTGTCTCTTATACAACAAAAGAAGAATATTAAGAAACCAAGTAAAATGGCTTCATTCACTAAACTGGGCACATTGCTACATTCTTCCTTTTTACAACGGAAAGATTCAAAGTAGAAAAACAAGAAGAGAAAACAAAGTTGATACAATATCTTGGACCAGAATCACCTTTCATGTTTCCGCAGTCTCAGGGACGTCGTAAGAGCCTGCTGTTACTTCTTCTGCTAGCCACAATCCGGGAAAAAGAGTCTGCAAGATTTTCCAGGAAATTCAAATGAAATTTAAGCAGCAAGCACATCAATTGTGTTTACGAGAGAGAGAGAGAGAGAGAGAGAGAGAGAGAAATCGAAGAAAAAAAGGGGAAACTTTACATTCATTTGCTTCTGAACCATCCTTGGCCTCTTCTTTGGTCTTCTAGGAGGTCTTTTCCCAATTAGGGCTGTGAAATCCTCTTCGATTTCTTCTCTCAACAAAGAAACCGAGAATTTCACTTTCTCGTTCCTCTGCGAATCTCCATCACCACCTTCGCTACCTCTCTTGACGCCAATCTCATGTCTCCGAAGAGAAGACTCGGTGATCCTCGTCGGTTCATCGCCCGGTTCGTTACAAGCAGCTCTCCTCGTCCTCAGATTCCACGGCCGAGCTGCTGCAACGGCATCATCGCCGTCCCTTGCTTCTCCTCCTCCATTTCCCAAAACCGAGACCTTGGGTTTCCCATCGAACACGAGATCGAGCCTTAGCTTGCCGTCTCCGGGACCAAACTCTCCTCCCGAGATTACCACTCCTCCTCCAGCAACAGCGGGAGATCTATGAGCGGCGCGATCGGGAGAAGGAGACGAAGAAGAAGAAGGAAATGAAGAAGGAGATCGGTGGTGCGGGAGCTTGACGCACCTGAGGAATCTCTGCTGACCCCATCGGAGATAAGGTAAGGTGAAGTTATGGAGGCGTTTGGATCTCTCTGGTGGAGGAGGAAATTCCATTGATTGATTGATTGAAGAAACTTGTGTTGTTCAGAAGATTCCTTTTCTCCTCCTTTCTTTACAATTTGGTGAGCTTTCCTTTGGAGCAAGTTCAAAGTTTTTTTCTTCTTCGTTTTGTTTTTTTTTGTGTATTTATTCTCAAGAAAATTTCTTTTATATTTTTTTTGTTCTGTTCGAATTATTCGGGGGAGAGAGAGAGAGACGCGATTGTAACGTTGNTTTGGTGAGCTTTCCTTTGGAGCAAGTTCAAAGTTTTTTTCTTCTTCGTTTTGTTTTTTTTGTGTATTTATTCTCAAGAAAATTTCTTTTATATTTTTTTTGTTCTGTTCGAATTATTCGGGGGAGAGAGAGAGAGACGCGATTGTAACGTTGTACTCGATCGTTTGTTTCTCCGACTTGTCTAAAATCAGCTTCCCACACACCGTGTCATAAAATAATACCCCCATATTCAAATCAAATAAATTTAGGAGAAATTTTGGTTTCAAAGTAATTTTCTTTTTTATTTGTTTAAGTATGTTAATACTACGTATTTTGAAGCAAAAGTAAACGTAGATTAATACTCCTATTTTATATAGGACGTGTATAATTTTTCTTTAAAACATTCAACGTTCGTTATCACGAACCGAAACTCAGATTAATGCTTATAAATTCTTCCAATTTTTTTTTATAATTCATTTTTTTCCCAAACAATATATACAGTATGGACAATAAAATAAATTTAAATACGAACAGTTTCAAAAAAAACAAAACTAATCTATCTTTCAACTCTTTTCATGCAAAACATAATAAATATTTATTCAGATTTAAAACTTATTTTATCTTGATTAAATTTGAATTTTTCTCTTTTGAAGGAAATATTGACTATACTATTCTGCGCATTTTAAAGTTAGTAACTCGCATGATCGCGACACATGTTAATCAATTAGATTTTGATACGTATTTAATAAATTTTCAATTATATTTTAACACATATTTAATAAATTTTTAATTATATTCTAACACATAATATTAAAATTTATAATCGATTTTTAATCATAAAAGTAAAAAAAAAAAAATGAAACTCTTGGGTTTGGGTTAGGCTTGGGGTATCTCAACACTTAAAAAAATGAAACCCCAGCCCTCGACTCTTGTTCTCCTGCCGAGTAAACGGTGAGGCGCACTTCTACTCGGCACCTCAGGTCGAAAATCCAGATGACTAGTCGTGTCATGTAGCCGCTAATTATCATATGAAGTTCCCCTTTGACTGCTCTGACTTATATGGTCCCCTCCGCGGTTTGCTATGTCTTACATATCTGCGGATCGTAAGTGGGAGGACGACGGACACGGTGCCGGTGATATGCAACCCTAGCACCGGACAATCCTTACCTTTACCTAAAGTGAGGACGAGGAGGGTTGGTGTGAAAAGCTTCTTTGGGTATGATCCAATTGGTAAACAGTTCAAGGTATTGTCCATGACCTCGACGGTTTATGGGAAAGAGACTTGTACGGAGCATCAAGTTCTGACACTAGGGACTGGGAAACTTTCATGGAAAATGATCACTTGTCCCATACTCCATTATCCTGCAAGTGATGGGATATGCATCAATGGTTGTTTGTATTATCAAGCTTTGGTCGTCAGGGCTCAAGATCATAAGATGAAAGTCCATAGGCATCCAAGCGTTTATGGGATAGTTTGCTTTGATGTCAGGTCTGAGAGGTTTAGATTTATCAACAAAGCTGAGGGCATGGGAGTAAGGCGGTATCCAACTTTTGCAAATTACAAGGGTAAATTATCTGCTCTTATGTCGGATGGGTTTTACAGAGTTACTGGAAAAAGTACATGTCTTGAGTTGTGGGTTCTAGTAGACGCTGAGCAACATGAATGGTCCAAGCATATATACGTATTGCCCCCTTTGTGGAAGAATGTGGTTGCAGAGGCCGTGTTATACTTTGTTGGAGTAACTAGTGCAGATGAAATCGTGTTGTCGCCGCTTCTACTACAACATCGAGGGGAATACTATCAGAAGAGTTGAAATCCAGGGAATGGATGCGATTAGGGATCGTAGAGTTCACATCTCTCTAGACCACGTAGAGGACGTGAAGATTTTGTTACAGATCATGGTCTATTACTTCTCTTTATACTATTGGATGACTATATTTTTTTTTTTCATCTTTCTTTGGATTATGTATCCATCCCTTTGTTTACAGATTACAGTAGAGCCAAAGAGTTGTTTCGCCAATCCATCCGAATTGTTTAACCTCAGATAAATCAATCTCTGGCATTTTTAGTTTGATTTCTTCTACTAGTAGTGAAAAAGAAAAAGAAAAAAAAAATCATTCTATGGAAAACAATAAACAACATCATACTGGAAATGTCTTTTTCTTTTAACAAGCTCTGATAAATTTTGCCCCATGGAAATTTAAAAAACTAAGAAATATAGATAAGGATAAAATAAAGGGAAATGGTTTTTTTTTTACATTAAAAATTGTAACTATTTACACTCTTCAAAGAAAGAAAGTCTTAGCGTATGCAAAAAGGAAAGAAAAAAAAAAAAACAAAATAGTGGATATGTGGAGAAATGAGGGAATGGTATGAGATGTTCCAGAAACAAACGAGTTTTGACTTTGCCCAAAGCCAAAATGTATGGTAACCTAAATAAGACTTCAAAATCTTAATATCTCAGAGACTATACAAATAAAAATTCTATCAAACCTTCTTCACATTGTTGTGCGACGAAACAAGTAAAACCAACAAAAAAAAAAGTGAAACGAGAGTGAAAAACCTCTCGGATTGTTTTCAAGATGAGGTTGAGCAGTCTGGGGCGGTTGTTTCGGACTTGATCACACGGGTATTGTAAGAACCGCATGTACCGCATTTATGGTACAACCAGTGGAACCGTGTAGTTCCTTTGCGTTCACAGTCATTGCATAGAATGTCCTGAAACATTTGTGTATGTGTCATCCAATGAACTGGAGGAGTCAAAGAAAAAGTCAAGAAACAGCAGTTTTAGTGTTTCTCACCTGACAGCGATCTTTGTATTCTTCTGGAAGTTCTTCAGCAGCTAACAGTGCATCAAGCATACCAAAATAAACCTGTAGAGTTTGAGAAAGAAACGAAGGAGAAATAGTTAAAGTGAATGATATTTGCAATGGTGTGATTTGCAGATTACACTTTGAGGGGTTATCTTACCGCCATATCTCCTAATGATTTTCCACAGATTGGACATGTGTAGTGGCTGCAAGTGTAAGCCTGAAAGAGACCAGAGAAACAGCAAGTGTTTTGATTTAAGGCGATAAAAAGTAAACTTAAGGTTTAATGAGAAAAAGAGCGATTTGCAAACCTGGAAGCAAGCTGAGTGCATGTAGTGACCACATGGTAAGGCTCTGACAGTTTCACTCGATGTGAAAAGAAATTCGCAGCAGATGGGGCAATTAGTCTCAAGGCTTTTCTCGAGGCACTTGTGGTTTACTAACTTCATCCCCAGGCAACAGTTACATGTCATGCAATGGAAAAAATCGATTCCCAGTCCTTTCCCGACCCGGCAAAGGTTGCAGAATGGACAGTGGTAAACAGCCCTGAAGGAAGATAAGAATAGTTTCTGAAGGTTATAATAGCTTATCAAGTTTGATTTTTGACAAACCCAAATTTCGCAGTTATTATTATATGCATCAAACTGTTGGGTTTTGCTTACCTTTCATCATCGAAAAGTTTGCAAATACTGCAATAGTGCTTTGCCATTGGGAATCCGTCACATGAAGGCGTTGTGCAAATGGGGCCAACAGGTTGCACCTTGAGGCACCACATGCAGAGCATTTCTGTCACCAATTTTCTGTAAAGTGTTCCAAATATAAAATCATATCATTGAGAAAGAAAAACAAAGGAGGAGATTCAATTTAGGTAGGGAGCATTGGCATAAGATCTTACCTATCCATGGAGTGGTCGCTTACTTTGTCATGGCAAAACCTACAAGTGAACAATTGACCACAACATGCAGCTCGAAGCTTGCAGTTACGCTTGTAATGCTCGCATCCATATATTTGCTTCTCGGGATCTCGAAAAGATGGGGAACATCCAAATGCAACTTCACCATTTAATGCAGTTTCTGTTTCCTTAGGTAACTTTTGCTGAGCCGCTATCCATCGACTGATAAAAGCACCAACAACCGAAATTTAAAATGAATTTTATTCTGGAAAAAAAATGATCCGGGTATGAGGGAAATGTGAATGAGATTATAGGTTCGCTATTGTTCAGAATATTGTTCAATCAAGGACACACACGCATCAATATATACGCATTCGTTTCAGATCGGGAAACCGGGAAAGACACGAGCACCCTCATATACTCTTCCACTATGTAAGTTTTTTTTTTTCAAATAATACATGGGAATATATTACAGATTTGGGGTTCTAAGTTTAAGTCAGGTATGCATGAAAATGTGGAATAAAGGATCCGTGCAGGGAAATAGTAAAAGAAATCAAACCTGGTCCTCCAATTTTGTACTAGATAATCTTTTCTCCTTGGATCAAGTGTTGTGTCCTGATAAACCTTCCTGATTTCAGCCTCTAGTTCGTTCTGGTTCATGCGGAAAATATCTTTCCACCCCGGCTTAAATAGTTGACCAGTTTGGTCTAAGATTTCTTGATGATCATTATCTATACGGAAAATAAACTTGACATAAGCAAAATAAACTTAGCAGAGAGAAACTACAGTAGCCAGCCAAAGTATGAGTTATGAAGTCCAAAGCAAAAACATTTAAGGTCTATATAAAACCAGCTAGATATTAAGTTGGTGAAAAATAGTTAGGCAATTGCTGTTACCTCTCTGTAGGATAGGTTTGGATGTTTCTATTGAGGATGAGTCGGGTGATCCTTTCCAGCATTCATTGAGCCATTCATCGAACATTGTGTTCTTGGTTGCCTGCTTCCAGGTATCCATCATTCTATTTTGCTCATCTTCAGAAAGGGCGGACGTCACCCATGGTAACATAGATTGAAGAACTTCAGCACCCGTTGTCCCGATTATACGACCCACAATCTTGTCTTGCTCTTGAATGGAGAAGTGTTTATCAAATAGAGGCCAGAGCTCCAGTTCCTCCAAGAAAATATGCTGATCCAATGTGATTTTAATGGATTTGCACATCCCTTGTAGCTTTGTAGCCAGTTCATTGTACTTCTTCTTGCAGTCACCGTTATCAATATCAGTCTGAACAGTGTCAGTTTGAGCTATGTCCCCCATTATAGAATCAGTCTGTAACTTCTCATGAAGAATTGAAAGTTCAGTAAGAACACTATAAATATCTCCAAACAACTTCTCCTCCTGTTTATGGTCAAGCGTGTATGAGTGACTGACATTGTGAAGTGTCTCCTTCGATTCCAACGCTGGAAATAGGATATCATCTTCAGCATTACTATGAGCCTTGTAGAAACCCCAGAGTAGGTGAAACCGACCAATGAATTGACGAATAAACGTTTCATCGCAATCAATGAGCTTTCCAGATTCAACATCAAGAAACTCCAGATCTTTGCTTATGGCCTTGTGAAATTTGAATATTGTAGCAACCGGCCGCTCGGCATGTCCAGTACCAAAGCTGTTGCTATCCATTTCCCAAACAAAGAGGCTGGAATTAAGAGCGGGCGCAGCAGAGTTTAGAGAAGAAGACCTCATAGCTTTAGCTGCTGGAAGAGAACCAAGTCCCAGACAATCACTGTTAACTCCGAGATCCGGAACACAGCATGACCTACCATTTCCAGATGGCTTGCACCCATTTGCGACTTCTGACGAGTGAGGGGTGTCATTCTTTTCACAAGCCAATACAACAGTTCGCTTAGCTGGCCTTTTATCCTGATGCTGGCAACACGATTCTATACTCCTACTCGAGCATGGCACAGATGCACAAGCGTTACAGGACTGAAGGTTGACTTCTTCAATGTTGCTTAGTGTTTTAGCAGGGCATAAACCATTCCCGTTTGGAGACAAGCATTCCCCGGCTTTGCGTCCTTTGCATGCCCAACCAGAGAAAAGAGTAACGAGAGCAGCATCCGATTTAGGTGCTGAGGCCACAAAGAAACCATGTAACCACGCAAGATTGTGAGTAGCTAATAATTTTTTTAAAAGGTTAAGTGTCATCAAAATTGAAAACAGTAGATTGTACCTCCAGCTTGCAAGTTCTTCAGAAAATTCTTAGCTTCATCTTCTGTTAAAGATGCCGCCAACCATGGCAAAACACGTTCAATTAATCTTAAGGGCATTATACACAGGCTTTGGTAGAGAAGTTCTTGTTGTCTTTTAAAGCTGAAGTTCTTTCGTGCAAGGGGTAGCACCTGCAAACATTATGAAGTTAGTTGACATCCTAAATTGGCATCTTGGATCTTCATAGCCTATGGTATCAACTGATTTTATGCCGAACTTTCATAGTTTCACCTGTTTACAAAATCATATGTCACATCACTTAAAGCAAAAGTTCACCTGAATTTCCTCGTTGTGGAAGTGCCTTTGGATAGTTTCCATTATTTGATCAGCATGTGAGCAGAGCTTGGTGTAAAATTCAGCAGCGGAAGTAGAAGAGGCTCCAGCACTCTTGATATTTTCTATCAAGCATCGAAACTCGTTAAACTGATTTTCTTCTTCATCGTGCTCCTCGGAAAATGAAAACTCCCCATCTACTGCTGGAAATATGATCTTGTCCTCTGCAAGACTGCAACACAAAAGAATTTATCATCTCAGAAATAGACCCATGCCACTCCAATCTCTGTCAGAAGATAGAAAATAATATATTGATATGACAATTTGAGAGAACTCCGTTTATAATGATAACAATCTCATGCAGCAACGTGCTTAAGCATGAGAAGAGCAACATCCACATGCAAAATTGAAAATATTCCGTTTTCATTGTATATAAAAGGATACAACAAATACCTGTGGAAGATGCATACTTCAGCAATATATTGCAAGCGTTCATCAAATGCAGATAAATCCGAAAAATCTCCAGACAGCTGAATCTTCCTAGCCTCATCGGCTATTTCTTTCATCTCCTTGTTGATTGACTTGTGCCAAAGCTTAATCTCATCAATTGGGTGCATCTGAGCATCAAAAGAATCATACTTGGTAAGCTCTGGGTACTTTCTCTTCCCGGCCTTGGATCCCTCACATGCACACTGTGCTCTACTAGTTTTGCAAGGAAGCATGCTGCTAGAATCAAGACAGCACTGGAACAGAGAATCTTCTATGCGACAGGAAGCCGCAGTATCTCTTTTCCCTCCCAACCAGGTGAAAATAACCTTCAAGGAAAAATATCACACAACAAGCCAAAAGTCTTTCAACTGCTAAAGCTGGATCTTAATTCAAAACTTACCTGCTGAAGGAGCTTCTCGCCTGGAACTATCTTGCTTAAGCACGTCTGCATCTCCTTACTTTCATCTATTGAGATGGAGGAAGAAAGCCATGGAAGAAACACGGCAAGCATATTCACAGGAATGCTGCAGAGAAACCGCCAGACTATGTAAGCTTGCTCCTCATGCTTAAATTTCTCAATAAGTAAGGGAAACACCTGTCAGCAAGAGAAGAAGAACACTAATTTTAATAAAGGCCAATGCGTAATCCTAAATATTGGCTCTGTGTTAATTGAAATCAACAGAGAAACTACGTCTTTTCTGTGAAGGGAAAACAAGAGCACCAAACAAAACAATACCTGTTTCTGTTCTTTTGCCAAGTGCTGGCTAACAGATGTCTGAAGTGCTCCAGTACTGCTCGCCAACTCCCTTCCGTAACTTTCATCGACTTCCGTGGCAGAATTTAGCAGCTCAAACAGATGATCGAAAAGGGTGCTTTCACCCTTGTGCTCAAGAGAATATGTCTGGGCTACGTTCTTCACGCGTATGTCAAGAGCTGAAAAAATTACCTACATCCACAGATTTGCAACCGTCAACAGTTTCTCCTCGTAATACAACAATACACATGTTGCAATAACTTCCATATCTCCAAAGCAACTCATAGAATCAAGAAAATAATAAGAAAGAGAAGATAAAATCAGATTTAGACAAATTTGCAGCTATATGCAGTAGTTTTCAAGCATAACCAAAAGAAATTGTTGGCAACCAATAGTATATTCGGGCAGAAATTCCCCAAAGAGTCCTTCATTGGTAAAATGTCAAATGTAACATCAAAGCAGAAGACGCTTTCCGAATTGTAATTTCGCAGTTTCCAGATAATGAACAAGAAAATTAAAATAGAAGAGAGGCAGCTTTTGGCATTACCTCGTCCTCGGCATTGCAGTGATGCTTATAGATCGATCTCAGGAACCGGTACCGTTCACGAAGCAGCCGGAGATCAACATGGTGGCCAGTAGCAAACTCGAGGGCCAATCTATGAAGAGCTTCGAGCTCACTGCATACTGCCTTATGAAAGAAGAGGAAAATCAGGATCGGCGAAATCTCTTCCGCGTCCTCCGAGAACGAATTCGCCACGGGCGGACGAGAAGAAGAAGAAGGCACGGAGCTCGCAAGGACCGTGGTTGATGAAGACGCCACTCCTCCGCCGCCTCTCGCCGCCTCAAAATCAGGCACCGGCGTCGCCATTTTCCGTCGAGCTTCTCTCTCCGTGTCCGTCAACAATCCAGAAGGAAATCTCCACGACTCACTCTCCTTCCTTCAGCCTTCGTACACGACCGACAATTTTCAAATCTGAGCTCGCTTCACCATAGAATTATCTGGGTTTTTTGTTTTGTTTTCTGTGTGTGTGGTGTTGTTCAACGGAGACGATGAGAAGGAAAAAAGAAAGAAAGAAAGGTCTGATATCGATTTTGATTTTGCTTTTGCTTTTTTTTTTTTTTTTTTTCTCTTTCCTTTTTTCGTTTTATTATGGTTAAATCGTCAAAAATACTTTTAACTCCCGTTTATAAAATTATTTATATCGGAATTTTAATACAAGAATACAAATTAGATAATGAATAAAGTGCTTGGGGATTGGGTGGGTGTTTCTATACAAAGGTTTTGTAGCACGTGGCCATTACCTTCGCCACGTCGGATGCTGATGCAACCAACCAAGGTTGACACGTGACCGATTGCATCTCGACACGTGCGAGCGTACCTACGAACGCAAATGTTCCGCGAGACAGGGGACGCTGGTTCTCGGAGAATAGGACTTTATTACACGAGGGGTAAAAAAGACATTTTATAATGTTTGACGTGGCATTTCACGGTGCTTATATGGAATTCTATTTGATAATGTCGACCTCTTTTGATTAGATTAATCAAATAAATTGATGATGTTTGAGGTTTAGCTTTTAAGGGAGCACTTTAAAAGAAAAGATGAATTTGGCTTTGAAGTTTTGTAAAAATATAATTAAGACAGATTCGTATTTAGTTCGAAACTTGTTTAAATTTTTTTGAAGAATGGTAGAGATGAGATGCAGCACCCATTCGTAATCTAAAGGAGCCATATATATAGCTTTGATTAAATTATTGCTTACCGGTTTTGCTTTGATTAATAAATGCAGTTACAAAGGTTTGAACTTCTTTTTTTTATTGCGTTGCATGTGCTCCAAGGTATACTAGATTGAGTTTGTTTAAATGTGTGCCATAATTGACTAAGAGCACTTATACTATTGCAAATAGTAAAAGAAATGAGATTATGTTCATTAGTCTTATGTAAAGAAGTTTACATTCAAACTAATGTTTGAACTTAAATATTTGGTAGGAACGTTTATGCAAACAATGAATTTCCTTATGTCGTATATCCAAACGTTTAACTATATCAAATATCTAATGTGAATAATTAGATCAGTTTGTTCATATATGTTTCTATAATTAAAATATATAACATGAAATTCAAAACTAAAAAAAATTGCTTCTTAATTTATATAATTTAGAGAAATTGATAGAAATAGTACTAAAAAACTTTGAGTGGATAAAGATAGTACCTTCCTTTGGAAGCTACCAAATATAGCATTAAGACCACTTTACCCTGATGATCAAAGATCCAAAACACGCGATTGAAAAAAAAAAGTCTTTTATTATCACCGATCACCAATCACCGATCAATTTCCCAGATCATCATCAATCATCATCGGCATTAACGATTCCTTTCGCCGTCAACGATTATTTTTAGCTTGGATCTTCCCGTTCTTCGCCTCAACGCAATCGAATCTATTTACATGCGATCAGATTCATCAATTTACAGGTTTCTATCTTCTTCGTCTTCTCCGTTTCATCGATTTAGTTCAATTTCAGAATTGATTTACATTTTGTCTGCTCCCTGAAACTCTACACTTACAATGTTGAGGATCAGAAATTGATTTTACACTTTGACAGAGTCTCTTAACGCCTGAGGAGATGAAGATTGAAACGGATATTCGTGGAAAGAGAAAGATAGAGCGAGACGCCTCCAGAGGATGATTGCTGCCCGATCTGTTTCAGCTCCTTTACCGTTCCATGTCGAGGGAATTGTGGCCATTGGTATTGCGGTTAGTGTTTGATCTTTTTTTTTTTTCATGAATTTCTGAGCCATTTAAGTATCTCGCTTGCGTCTTTCCGCTTGTTAGAGGAAGATTAGTAACTCTCTGTTAAAAACTACATAGAATTGCTTATCTAATATTTCTATTAGGAACATCATTTGTTGGGTTTGAAAATTGAACGCCATATTTAACGAGAATTATGTTTTCTGATTACTGCTGCACAATATACATGAAGTTGCATCTTGTAGTACTGGAGCTATGATGGAGTTTGTGCTTGTGCTCTGTCCCATCTGAAATTGCTTTAAACTCTTGTTTGTACTTCCATCTTTGGACGGAGATAAAGAAGCCAAAAACAAAATAACTTCTCTAAAGATATTTTTCTATGCTGCCCAACAAACGACTAATGTTAAAGATCTCACTCCAATTAAAATTGAAAAGCTAGAAGAAAATAATATTCCCAAGGCAAATACTGAGGCCACATGTGGTCTTTTTGTAATGATATGGGTTCATGATATGTTCAAGTCAAGTGAAAAAACTACAAAACACATACGAACCAAGTTGGTTTGCGATATGTTTGAAGAGTTTGCTTGAACATTCATAAACAAATAATGAGTTGTTTCCATTTTAATATAACATGTTCTTGGACTTATAACATGTTGTATATTGATATGAGATGTTTATGTCATTTATGTGCTTTATCAAACTACTTTTGAATCTTTAGATATGTGAACCGAGTATGACAAGTAAAAATTATTTTCATTTAATCAAATAGTAATGGGTTAAGATACAATTAACGAGGGCTTTCTTAAATTTGTAAGAATCGTTCCTGAAAAATCAAGAAGGCTTCCTAAATTCTAAATTTAGGAAGCATTTATAAATATTTAGAGTAGATTCATACAAATTTAGGAACGTCTTCCTAAATAATCAAGATACAAAAGAATGAGTTTTGAATTTATATGTAGATAATAGCTCTTTATCTTCAGCTACTTGTCGAGACTACTATGAAAATAACTGGTTTTAAAAAAAAGCATAAAACATACACTTCACATTTTCACCTAAAATTGGATATGATTATAACTTAGACTAAGTGTTTCTATAGTATCGAGACTTGAGTTTCCTATGAATTTGAAGTTGTAAAGGGTTTGTCCTTGAGTCAGACCAAGCATGTATATCGCTTGCAATGTTTTTAAAACCGGACTGGCGACCGAACCGGAAAGCTTTTGGATCAGATTTATTAACGCAAATCCTACTCGCTATGTGGCTCCGACTAGTTTTAATTTTGGAATTTACGAAACTTCTTGAATTTTTAGATAATATTCTTACAAATTTAGGAAAGTCATCCTAAATTGTATCAAACCAAAATTTAGAAAATCTTTCAAAACAAAAAAAGATATCCAAACGTTTTATGAAACTTTTCAAGTGTTTTAAGGATGCTTTCCTAACTTTTTATTATGACATTCTAAACTCTATTATTCTTTTTTGTGGTTCTACCCTTGTTGTTAAGATGATTGAATGCCACTCAATAGTGATTCATGATATGTCCAAACCGAGTGAAAAAACTGCAGAAGACATAAAAACCAAGTTGGCTTGCAATATCTTAGAAGAGTTTGCTTGACAATTCCTAGATACATAAAGACTTGTTTCCATTTTAATGTTTATGTTCTTAGACTTATAATTTGTTTTGTGCAGATATGAAGATGTTTATGTCGTTTTCTGCTTTATAAATCTTTAGAAATTTGAATCCAGCATAACAAGTAAAATTCATTTTTATTTGATCAAGCAGTAGTTAACATACGATTTAAGAAAGCTTTCCTAAATCTGTAAGAATCCTTCCTAAAAATTCAAGACGGCTTCCTAAATTCTTATATTTAGGAAACATTTCTAGATATTTAGGAAATATTCATACAAATTTAAGAAGGTTTTCTTAACATTTATAAGTATTAATACTCAAGGTACAAGAGAATGAATGTTGAATTTACATGTAGATAATAACTCTTCAGGTACTTGCAGAACCTACTATAAAAATATTTGGTTCTTTGAATGTGGATAAATAAAAATAATCTTTTCATTTTCATATAAATTTGGATATGAATAGAACTTAAACTAAGTGTTTATTTGTTTGTAATACTGAGACTTAAGTTTTCTATGAATTTGAAGTTGTAAATGGTTCGTCGTTGCGTAAAACCAAGTGTGAAAATTGCAACCAACCACTCTAAGCTCACCATCTCCGCTTAAGCTCGTGAATCTCAGTTTCTTCCATATTAATTGATGTTTTGGATACTTCATTTTGTTTGTGACAGACGCAATGATAGTTTTCCATTTTATAACTTCAGTTTCATAAACGTTTAGGAAGGTATTCCTAAATACGTGGGAAGGCTTCCTAAATTGTTACAAATAATTGAACTAGTGTATTGTTTGTTGGTGCAACTCAAAATAACCAAAATTTCATCCAATCTATACCTAATAAAATAAGAACCATGATGAAAACAAAAAATAATCGTGTTTAGAATGAATGTATACAAATTAGAAAAGACTTCCTAAAACATAAGAAAAGCTTTCTAAAACGTGTGGATAGCTTCCTAAAACTGTAATATAAAGTGTATTCGTAAACAATCTATTTGCATTTAATCTATGTTTATTTCCAAACCCGTGTTGCAAGCGAGGGAGGTTAATCTTCTCAAGAAAAGAGTCTCCCATGTTTGTACCTATAAAAAAATTGTATAGTAAAAAATGTCAAGTAAGTCGATGATAAAATGTATAGTTAAAAACCAACAAATACAGATCGCGATCATTTCAAGCCCTGCAAGATAAGTTGGAACAAGCTCAACGCCAAATAGAAGAACAAGCTGCTTATAGCGCTCGGCGTGAGGCAGAGCTTACCCAACTTGCAGCTGACCAACAAAGCAAGTTTACCCAACTTGCAGCTGACCAGAAAGACAAGTTCGAGCATTATTCATTGGTGGAAAGGTATCTTCGTGAAACCGATCCAAATTTTCTGGACTTCATGGCTTCTCAATCTGGTCGGCAGCATGATTCTACATCCTAGGCTGTCATTTTCTTTCATGTTTTTGAACATTAGAACATTAGAGTTTTCTTTGTATTGGTTTGTATTTGATATGCTAAAATAATGTATGATATATTAATGTTTCTTTCATATTAACTTGAGTTTTCTTTGTATTAGTTTGCATATGATTTCTAAATTGCTAGGTAATACAAATTGGGTACAGTATTACCATTCTGAATTTCGTCAATAAAATCAGTCGCTACGTAGTCGTAAATCCGTCGCTATATAGTCACAAATCAGTCGCAAAACAGTCGTAAACCAATTGCAAACGATGACCAAATCACTATTCCAATGAACATATTAGTCGCAAATCAGTCGCTAATTTAGACGCATATTAGTCGGGAACTAGTCACAAAATTTCACGACTCTTTAACGACTACGACAAACGACTTCCACACGACACAATATATAGTCGCATGTTGGTCGTTAAAGTAGTCGGTACATGGTCGCATATATTTACGACTGATTTGCGACTGGTGTGCGACTGAATTCTGTAATCGCACCAAAGTCGCCAATCAGTCGTAAATTACGACTGATTTGCGACTACTTGTTTTTACGACTTAACATTTGCGATTATGTAACTTAGTTGTAAAAACAGTTTTAGCGACTACATTACGACTGATTATATAGTCGCGAAAACCTTGTTTTCTTGTAATGTCGTTAAACAAAAAATGAACCATAAAATTTTGGACATGATAAGGGACATTTTATATCATCTTAGAGTTTTGAAGAAACATATTTCAAACACCTGAAATCGTTAAGAAACATTCCAAATGTGATATTTGAAAGGGTTTTAACTATTCAGAAAGACCTTCCCAAACTAGTACGAATACTTCTTGAAAATTGGGATGGTCTTTTTGAATGTAAAATTTAGGAAGGTTTCTTAATGTTGTAAGAAAGTCTTCCTGAAATCATGCTAACTAAAGAAGAATCACGCTTATTGTCAAGTGAGACACTCAAATCCACTACTAACTCATGGAGAGAATATATGCTCACAATGAATAAGTTAATTCATGTGATCCAAAACCCGAAAGAACTTTTTTGAAAAAAAATACAAACCTGTGAGAAAAACGTTTTGCATAGAATGTGGTGACAATCAGCTTCTGGTCTCCTTAGTAGCCCTTGTACATAAAATCTACAATTGAAGGAAGAAAAGCAACAATCAAGAGTTCACAAACTAGTTAATAGAAGTTGAAGATAACAAACTCAATCATCTAAAAAATGCATTGAAACAACTTGATAGTGATAAATACATTTGCCAAGATTAATTGATGAGTTTCAAAAGCTCACACACGCACGCACACACACACACAAATCATCACCACAATTTGATTTGAATTTTGTCTTGGGAATACCTTTCTTTAGCATCACAATTTTGTATGAACTAATATCCATAAGCTTGTTGGCACAACTCAAGAGGACATGTCACATCTTTGCAAAATCAAAACTCTACCTATGTAGATTCAAGTTCAACTCTACCTGTGTAGATTCAAGTTCAAAACTTTTTTGAAAGGTTTATGAATGTTTCCTAAAAATTTAGGAAGTTCAATTAAAAATTTAAAGAGGTTTACAAAGCTTTTCTAGCCATATAAACGAATAGAGTTATCGAACTTAAAAGTCTCACCTACTTCTCTAATTCAATAGCTCGTGCTTGAGCTTTTCCTAACTGGTTTGCAGAAGCACTGAAACTAAAACATAAAACTATATCATATTACATTGTCGGTTTAGGAATGCTTTGCTAAACCTTTAAGAAGATTTTCTAAATCAACAATAAGATTGTTTTCAGAAAAGAACATACCCACGGGCAAGGTCCAGAACATGACGAGCATAAAGCTGGATCAACACACTTTTAATCTGTTTTGCAAGAAAAAAAGAAAAAAAAAAAGAAAAAAAAGAACAAATTAAGTATCAAATCATAATACAACAAGTTTCATGGAGAGAATACAATGTTATGAGTCACCAACCCATTTGTTAAGTTTCTTCAAATGGATGATGGGACTAGCTTCTCTCTCTTCCAAAGTTTGGTTCGTCTTTCGACTGTAATGATCAAGAACCTTATGAGCAAATTTTTCGTGGTATCATCTTCCACAAACTGAGAGTCACCTGATGCCAAGCCAAAAAGAATCTGGCATTAAAGCTCTACATACACTAGTCATTTAGCAAAGCTGACATTAAGCAATAAAATCATAAGAATTCGAGTAAAACTTGAACTAAAATCGGACAAGACAGCAAAATACAATTCACAAACAAGTCACCTCTAACACATTTACACTCTATTATAAGAAATAGATGAATGAAATCTATAAAGCTATAATTAACTAGAACTAAATCAATGAACAATGAAATATAATCAAGTATCAAATCGAAGATGCTTTGACAATCTCTATGTTTGGAAATGCTTCCAAAATCTTTCAATCGAAGCTATTCAAGAGAAAATCTATCAATCGAAGCTAGACAAGGACGGAATTTTTTTGAAATCTCTAAAATTTTGAAATCTTTTTTCAAACAAAATCTCGATTTAGGGTTTGAGTTTTTTGGATCAAACATGATAAAATACCTTTCGCGATCAGAGAAATTTAGTTCGTCAAGTCCGGCGACATGATTTCTATCTCCGGCAACGATTTGTCGCAGATGAAGGTGACGATGGAGGAAAGCAAAGTCCGGCGAGGTGAATAAGTTGTTAATTGTTTTTTGATCGGAGAGGAAGGGTTAGTTTTTGATCAGGGTTAAACTTGTCATTTGCCTTTTAATGAATTTTCTTTTTGTCACTTTTTAAATGAGGATGCCAAATTAGTGAAGTTTAAGTTTTTTAGTGTTATTTAGGAGAATTGCCCATTATTATACTACATTATTATTATATGTAAGCTAAAATGATGACGAAAGCCGATGAGTTCCTACAAACCCTATAAATTACGAGGTGAAGAGGGGGTTAACAATCACCAATTAAACACTTGCTTACATGAGCAATCAAAATTGAAGAAATGGAAATGATATTGATAATCTCTTTGTGCTTAACTACCATGCTAGCCTTTCTCTTGCTTAAACCATTCCTCAAACGAACTAACACCAAAGTGAACCTACCACCGTATCCATGGCGACTTCTGGTGATTGGAAACCTCCATCAGGTCGGCCTCCACCCTCACCGTTCCCTCCGGTCCCTCAGCCTCCGGTACGGACCACTCATGCTCCTTCGTTTTGGCCGTGTCCCAGTGCTCGTAGTCTCTTCTGGTGAAGTAGCTCATGAGGTTATGAAAACACACGATCTTAAGTTTGCCAACCGCCCGAGATCAAAAGCCGTTCATAGGATTATGAATGGTGGGCGTGATGTGGTGTTTGCTCCCTATGGAGAATATTGGAGACAGATGAAGGTATTTCACTAGCTAGCCCTTTTTAATTCCTCTTTAACATTTTTTTCTAAATATATTTATCTTTTTTTTTTGTTCAAAAAATATATTTATCTTTATATTTCTTTTTGTCTACAACTTACACCCACAGAAGCACACTGGCTAGGTTTATAAGCTCTGATCCGAACTAAAATTATTATCTATAGTTATAAAAAATGATTAAACGATTTATATAGTTTTATCTCTTATGACTTCTTTTAGTGTATATATAAACATATGCATATTGTAATTTAGAGACATGAATGTATTCTTGTGACCTGCTCCATAGTGTTTTTTTTTTTATATATATATAAGTTTAATTTTATGTATATATATATTGAGTTTGTTGACAAAAAAAAAAGAATATATTGAGTTACCCACTTTATCTTCATTAGAAAATTATCATATTCATATATATATATATATAAATTTTTAACCATCCATGCATATATATATATATATATATATATATATGTCTAATGATGTACAAACAAAACGCTCACAATTTAATATTATATATGTATATTCTTCAATGAATTAATGATAATTTCGACTCTGGTTTTGGATGAAGAGTGTATGCATTCTAAATCTGCTCACCAACAAAATGGTTGGATCCTTTGAGAAGGTAAGAGAAGAGGAGGTAAATGCAATGATGGAGAAGTTGGAGAAAGCAAGTCGTTCTTCGTCATCAGAAAATCTGAGTGAACTCTTTATAACTCTACCAAGCGATGTTACAAGTAGAGTTTCCCTGGGAAGAAAACATAGCGAGGACGAAACCGCTAGGGATCTCAAGAATCGAGTGAGGCAGATCATGGAGCTTTTAGGTGAGTTCCCGATCGGGGAATATGTCCCGTCTTTGGCATGGATAGATAGAATCCGCGGATTCAATGATGAGAAAGTGGAGGAAGTGAGCCGCGGGTTTAGCGATCTTATGGACAAAGTGGTGCAAGAACATTTAGAGGCGGGTAAGAAAAAGGCGGATTTCGTTGATATATTCTTTTCAATCGAAAGAGAGAAGAGTAATGGATTCCAGGTTCAACGAAACGACATAAAATTTATGATCTTGGTAAGATCATTATAATTAGCCAGTTTCATTAATAACTATGGTCACATATATATGCAACATTTTTTTTGTTTTAAGTAATGAAATGTAACTTTCAAAGTAATTACTTCATATCAGGATATGTTTATAGGAGGAACGTCAACAACTTCGACTCTACTAGAATGGACAATGACGGAACTGATTAGACATCCCGAATGTATGAAGAAACTCCAAGACGAGATTCGGTCAAGTACTATACCGCATTCATACATAAAAGAAGAAGAAGTTGAGAAGATGAAGTACTTAAAAGCCGTGATTAAAGAGGTTCTCAGGTTGCATCCTTCTCTTCCAATGATACTTCCCCGACTATTGAGTGAAGATGTCACGATAATAGGATATGACATAGCCGCAGGGACAGAGGTAAAATATCTTTAGCAAATATCAAATTCTTATACGTGAATAATTATATATTTATTATCACGGTTATCATTTTCCAAAGAAATATTTTCTTAAAGAAGCATTTTGTTCACACATACCCTTTACATATACGTCTTAAGTCAATTTTTGTAATTAAAGTTTGGTCATAAATTAAAAAATGTTTTGCTTAATAAAATCATGGTGTTAGTTATAATAATTGTTTAAAATCATCCTATATACCTATACAATATAGAGCATATAATTTTGGATATATTTTTAACGGAAACATGTTCAGGTGATAATCAATGCTTGGGCAATACAAAGAGACACTGCGATATGGGGACCAGAAGCAGAAGAGTTTAAATCAGAGAGACACTTAGATTCACCTATGGATTATCGAGGAAGGATTTGAATTACATTCCATTTGGATCAGGAAGAAGGATTTGTCCCGGGATAGGTTTCGCTTTGGGTTTGGCAGAAGTAGCAGTGGCCAACCTTGTAGGCCGATTTGACTGGAGAGTAGAGGTTCGACCACCGGGGGATCAATCTGATCTAGCTGAAGCTGTTGGTATCGATGTTTGCCGCAAGTTCCCTCTTATTGCATTTCCATATTCGGTTGTATAAGATGCTCTCTCTTGATCAGCTAGTTATGCAATACTAATAAGAAGAGCTGTAATAGTAAAACAACTCTTTACTCACACAAACTATCCAACACTTGTTGTAGGTTGATATGGACGTACACAATAAGCATACCTCTTCCGTCTCATAAAGCGTATGTTATATACTTTGACACATATTAATAATGTTTTAACATCTCGTAATATACCTTTGTTTTATAATTAATTATAAGTTGTTTCGCTTATTTTAATTCTAATTAATAGAGAATAAAATAGGATATGTTATACAAATTTTTCATAGAAAACAGCAAGTTACGTACGTTACATATACATATTATTAAGAAACATTTTCCTTCCGTTTCATAAAGACAATCGTTCTAAAATTTTATTTTGTTTCATAAAAAGTGTCATTTTGTAACAAAATTTCAATTTTAATCTTATTAATTTAGTGAATTTATTAGAAAGATAAATGTGATCAGCATAACACAAGTACTCTTAATACCTTCTTTTTTTTAATATATGTGAAAAATTGTGAAATGACATTTTTTATAAAACGGAAAAAGTATGAAGAAATATATTTGGTTAACATGCTAATCGATTAATAAAATAAAATAAAGAAATCACATGATTGGGTTTGTGGGAAAGACCTTTTTCTGTCGGAATTTAAACTCCATACACGGTTTCTCATCATTAGGTATATCATTACTCTTTCTGTTTTACAAAAAGTGTCATTTTGACACATTTTATACATATTAAAAAAATTATTACAAGTTTCATATTACCCTTTATTAATACACTAACCAATTTTCCTCTCTCTAATTAATACATTAAAACAATAAGGTTAAAACTGGATTTTTGTTCAAAATTATGCATTGAAAATATAAAACGATACTTTTTGTGAAACAAAAATAAAACCTTAAAACGACACTCTTTGTGAAACAGAAGGAATATGATTTAGCTTGGGAAAAAGTAATCTAGAAAAATACTCTTTCCGTTTCACAAAAAGTGTCGTTTTAAGGTTTTATTTTTGTTTCACGTACAAAGAGTGTCGTTTCATGTTTTCAATACATAATTTTGAATAAAAATCCAGTTTTAACCTTATTGTTTTAGTGTATTAATTAGAGAGAGAAACATTGTTCAGTGTATTACTAATGGATAATATAAAACTTTTAATAATTTTCTTAATATGTGTGAAATGTATCAAAATGATATTTTTTTGTGAAATATAAAGATGAGCTTCTGAGCTTATAATAGACATCCACGTAATACTTCATAACAATCTTTTTTTTTTATATGGATCTTAAAGTCCATCACCCAAATTGGATATAAAAGCCCAAACTTTTCTAGAAAAAAAAAAAAAAAAAAAGGCAATGCTTATCTACGATGATTTATCAGAAATCAGAATTGTACGCCCTCTGGTATCCACACTAATTTGTGCTTGATGGACGCAATTAATTAAAGACTAGAATCGAAGGAAACCTAGTTTGTTTATTTCTAAGTGAAACGTCAGTTTCTCGTTTGTATTTGTACTTGACGATGAAATATCAGCTAGCTAGGCATTAGGTACGGTTATGAATAATAATTGTACAATACTATACGACTTGAGAAGTTAATAGTATCTTCTAATGTATGTGCCCATACGTACATACATACATATATACATAAATAAATGTACTTACAAATTGGGGAAAAACATAGTAGGTGTTGAATGCTTCTGATCATCTGTTCGACTAGCAGCTTGATCAAGTACTTCGCCAGGAAACCGATTAATTGATGAGCCAAGTGGTGCGCGACAAACTAGCTTCTTTGATCAATGATCATCATCGGTTATTGTTGGCTAACAGCTGTTCAAAATATTAACAATGTTCTAAGCTTTTAGATTCATATCAATTGTACTTATTTCTCAAATTCTAAGTAAACAAGTCCAATTTTTTTTAACAACTCATTTCTTAATATACCTCAAA
>PKMM01038591.1:124836-143307 GCA_002933915.1 Eutrema heterophyllum | reverse complement strand
AGCTGTGAAACGACGACGTACCGGTTAACGGCCACAATTAACGGTTTCTTAACACCCGTTTGTTTTTATGTCAAGTCAACTGACGTCGTGCTCATAATGGCAAGTCAACGAAAAATTCGAGCTTAAAATGGCAAGTATGAAATAGTTCAGGGTTTTTTAGGTTACCCAAAAAATTTGAGCTTTTTTGACGATTCCTAAAAAGTTGAGGGTTTTTTTGGCCGATTTCCCATAAATAAATACCAGAAAAATCACGAAGATTCCTTTTTGTAATGTGTGGGGCACGTTTATGTAAGATTTAAGTAAAAGGGATCCAAAGAGTGATAATTAACATTAACGTAGCTCAAAGGTACAATGTTGAAGAAAGCTCTATGCCTTTAGCGGATGATAATATAACGCTTAATCAAAATCTAATCTATTTCTTACCGTTATTTTCTATCTGAATCGTTTCTAACTCTTTTGTTACCTTTTACATTATCTCTTCCCGTTCAAAAAACTTATACCGGTTTGTCCCAATATAACTTCATAGCAATATCCCACATGACAACCAATAGACTAATCTGCTAATTGACTCAAAAAAATTATTCTTGCGATTGTTTTTTCTTATTTTTGAATTGACTTGCGATTGGTTTTAAATATTAATATTTTAGTATTATATATATGCGAACATGATTAGGTTCGTATTCTTTGAACACACATTTGAAGGCACCCTCGACCTCGAGACACGGTGAATTTAATTATTTCATTATTTGCTTACAACTTACAATTACAAGTAATTAATGCATGTTTTTCTTAATTCTTGGTTATCTCCTTCATAAGTCGCTATATGTACATAAACTAAATAAATCCAACAAAACATATTGCCTGCAATGCAAGAATTTGAATAATTATGATTAGGTTGGATGTTTATTCGTTGTGTCTAAACAATGTGCCATTAATAGCAATCACGTATTAGTTCAGTTTTACTCTATACCAAAGAAATAAATGAAAAAAAATACCCACAAACTTTTAGAGATGGATTTTGAAATAAATATACAAATCCCGAAAAACAGAAAGAAAATAAATATTCAAGTTTTTAAATAAGTAAAATAAATATTTAATTAGTCAACCTTAGAGATGTATATGTTGTTTGAGACATTTGGGATTTATAGAGTGGTTGAATTTACAGAAGAGAGTGTTGTTCGTCGGATTCTTTGGATTTTGGGTAGACGGCTTGACTAATTTTGTTTGTCGGTCTCTAGCTACCGTTGTAGAATATTCATGAGACAATAATAAGGTTAGAGCGGCATGAGTGGTTGGAAAGCTGAAGAATGGAATGACAAATAGTATGTTTAGTTGAGTCTGCTGAAGAAGTGATATGATATGAGGCTTAATCTGGTGTTTAGTGAGCTTAAAAAGGTTAAAGAAATGGGATGTTTTCTCCGAAGGGAGGTTGGAATTTTCTTGAAGGCGGATTCACCTAAAAGGGCTAGTAGATTTTGATCAAGAACAAGCAAAAAATAAGACGTTACTCCCGACGTAAAACCGGAGCACCTGTTTTATTGTTAAACTCGTGTGTGATCATGTTATACCTACTACTTACAATGAGTAGTTGAATAAAAAAATTCAACTATTGAACACTTGCAATCAAGTTGAATAAAGGACAAAAAATGAGGTGGATTAAATTGTGTCGAAAGAATTCATCAGATTGAATCCCTAAAAGAGGAGACAGGTGGCGTTCATTGATTGGGCGAAGAAATTATTATTTTTTTCGAAAATATGGATTGTGACACGTATTATGTTCTTATTGGTTATTGGGATTCTTGATATTTTTTTCTCATCCAAATGATTTGAGATCAATTATTACATAGTAAATTATTTAAAAAAAAAAATTATACCAAAATTCATCATTTTCATACTCTATAAATATAAACTTGTTTCATTTGATTTGGACACAGAAAAAACGTTTTTTTAACACCCTTTTGAAATGGATCCCAACAATAACCCCTTTAACGTTGAGTCTATTATACTAATTAAGTTATGTGTGTTTTATTAGTTGTGTCGTGTGCTTATTAGTTTATTGTACTGCATTTTAAGTTTTTCGTCAATGTATTTGTTTTTATAATGACTATCTCTATTTCTCGTCTTTATTAATTGCAATTTTTTAATTAATATATAAAATAAAATAAAATAAAAATTATTATAAAAAATTAATTAACTGTTAATTATTTTAATTTAATTTCAATCGATAATTGTTATTTATAATATGTAATCACAAAAAAAAACATATAAAAACAAAAAATGGTGGGGTAGGGTGTTGAATTTTATTAAACAAAACTATTGTATAGTGTAAAAATTGATTGTGTGTTGAATTATCATGTAGAAGAAAGAGAAGATGATGTGGAGTGTTAAAAGAAAAAAAGTAAAGTGTTGAATATTAGAACCAATATACATAGTCTTAGCTTACGGTTTTTTTTTTTGAAATGAATGTTAAATTATATCCAAACAAAAAAAACCTATCATTTACATCAAGTGCAGAGTTTTTCTAATAAAACAGAAGCTATTTTGCCAATCTATTTGGTCTCTTAGTTGCGAGTAGCGAGCCATGTGATGTGAGCGTTTTCGTAGCTCAAATCGGTAGTTCCAATAGTGTTGATTATGCTCTTCACGGTTTCGTCTATGAATCTGATGAGGTGATGTGAGGATTTTGGCAATTCCCCGTGACTTAGCTTAAAGTTTCATACGTGATATGTATGTGATTCGATCGACTGGGAGTTTGATGAAACCTATAACCACAATAACCAAAAAGGTGTCTTAAAGAAAACGTTTGTCATGTTGTTGGAATTATTCGTTTTGATCTTCAAATTGAGAATTTGCGAGAATAGAAATAAATTTTTTTTTAGAGAAAAGCGAATCGAGACAAATACCGTATGAGATTTTTTTATTAATTGTATGAATGAAAGATTACAAACCCTTAACAATCATATTTATAATGTCCCAAAACCCGATCTCACTAGAAATAAAAAAAAAACTTTTTTTCTAAAATAGAATACCGTACCAGAAGATAGTAATAATGTTTTCTTATTTAGAAACGTTCTCTTCAAATTAAATTAAAAAACTAATTAAAAAAAGAACAGTACTGATATTTGTTTGTTTGTTTGTTTGTTGAGCCTGGGACGAAGTGAAGGTTTTGGTCGGTCCAAAAGTTAGGTGTGTGACTTTCTGGTTTTTACTCTTCCTGCTGCTATCGTCCCACCGAATCTTTCAATTCGATNAATTTTTTTTTTTCACCTTTTCATATTTTGCATACTCCACGAGGCTACGAACGAAGAAATTTTCTTACATACTCCAAATTGTTAGTACACGTAAATCTACAATGAATTAAAGATTATAGATTCAAAAGATTTTTTTTTAATTGGAAATATAAAACAGTTAGAATTACTATTATAGATAATGAAAATTTTGCAAAATGGCTTCCTCATTATTGAGCTTTACGCGTTATTATATCTAGAAACTCATGAGTGTCTGCATAATTGTGTGGACTTGTATCTTTCGAGTTTCATAATAAAAATGAACAGAGAATGGTAGGCCTGGGCAAAATAATCTAGAACCGAAGAACCGAATCGAACCAAAATCGACAAAATACTTGAATGGTTACCAATTTTCCAGAATCGAAACCGAACCGAAATAACCGTAATACCCAAAATATCCAAAAGCTCTTAATTATAAGTTTCGTAGACCGAAATAACTGTAATACCCAAAATATCTGAAAGTTCTTAGTTATATTTGTTAAAATTTAACAAAAATTTTTTCTTTTTAAAAAAAAATTGGATACCCGGAACCGAACCGAATCCGAACCGAAATTATAAACTACCCGAATGGTTACCAATTTTTCGGAACCGGTCCGAACCGAAAAACCGAACGCCCATGCCTAGAGAATGGTATACAACTAATGTCTAATGGGCTTTATTTGTTGTTAGGAAAAACTAATATGGCGATTGGAAACATTAGGATGAGAAAAGTAGTATATTGTAGGGATTAAGAACTACAGCTCCACAAAGTTTTACGATCAAAACCCATGCACAGAGTTTTGATCTCAAAGAACCACACAAAATTAGGGTTATTGATCTACCCCCCTCTTCCCTCCAAAATATCGAAATCGAAGCTCAAACAACGCAAAACTTTAATATCTTCATTTTATTTTCGAAATCGAAGTTCAAATGACACAAGATTAGATTTCACATCGTCTAACCACACCAAGTTTCAAAACTCTGTCTACATTCGTTCGGTCGTAAACTATAAAAACTTTAGGTTGAGTAATATATATATATATATATATGGAGTTAGCTTACACTCTATCAACCGAGAGAGAGTTGATGGCTCGCATCTTGAAATCAAATTTAAGCATAAAAGAAGCAACATAAGTAGATACATCAATGTAACCACAAAACGAGAGAGGGATATCGGTGTAACTTACCGTTGCATCAAATCTACTTCAAATCGAGATACATGACAGAGGAAAGAAATCTCATTAAACTTGCCATTAGGGTGAGAAACAACGTCCACATGCAACGGAAACATCAAGGTGGGAAGGCAAAAACTTGATCAAAAGATCTCCCGAAGAATCCGCGTTGTCAAATGCTAACCAATTAAAATTCTCATGTCATCACTAAAATTTATATAAGTTAAGAACTGTAAAGATTTGATTTTCATGCTGAAATTTGTCACATTGTCATCCTCATTTCGGTTAACACATAAATACTAGAAGACATTGATAAAAGCCTAACTAGCGAATCCTCGTCCTTATATACAACAAAGTAAAGCTAGCTCTGTCGTTCGAAGCGATGGGCGGCAAGCAATTTATGGCCCTAGGAAGGCCATAAATTTATCTTGTAGTGGTAGGCTTTACTAACCAAATTAGCTTGAAATCTAGCCATATATCGAATTGCAGCGTTTACGACCCATTTCGTGACATCTACGCCAACTTGACAAGTTGAACCGAATTCAATTTGCAAACTTTCTAGCACATGTAACTTGTGGAATTGCAATGCCTTTGTCAAGGAACCACCAAACGCTCGCCACTTTATCGCGTTCATTGTCTGTATCCTTGTACACGAGTTTAGGCAACATATTCTAGATACAACGCCATCGTTATGACAAAATCATGGTGGCCACTTTGTCGGAACATATAACAATATCGGCACCAACAAATCTTCTTCTGGCAACGATCTGGTCTTGTTGTTGCAATCTTTCTCTTCAATTTTGGGACAAGTTTCAGCTTCTTCTGGCATCTTTAAATTATTTCAATTATCCTTGGTAACCCGTATACGCTTTTAATGGCAAGAAAACCCAGATTTTTATGAAAATCTAATATAATATCTTTAAATTAATATCTTTAAATTATTTCTCAAGAGCAAATCTGTTTAAGCTTTGACGAGGCAGAACAAGATCCCTAAAAGAACAGGTGAGTCGGAGGAACTCAGAACCGAAAATCCTTTTGTTTTATTTACTTGCTATCGTTGTGACTGGAAAAAAAACCCTAATTAGTTTATGTTTCTTGCTGGTTGGGTTTTCTTATTTAAGAAAGAGAGAAACGATTCATTATTGGGCTTCTGATAACTGGGCTTGGCCCATGTTTCAACACTCTATTTCGGTTAGTGTCTCTGTCTCGCATTGGCGGCGACTCCACTGTAGATTCTTCTAGGGTTTCTAAATGCCTGTACCCTAGAGACGCCGCCTATATATACACACGAATACATATTCATCTGCAGAGTCTGTAACTTTATATTAAAAGGTTCCGATCGACGGCGATGTAACACGTTTTCTCGGTGTTTCTTTGTCTACTTTGGAAAAAAAAGTGATGACGCCATCGTTTTTTTTTTTTTTCCAAATGTTGACAAAGCAAAACCGTGATGACGTAAGAGAGTTTTTGTTGATGGTATGAACATATATTTGCTCATCAGTAATAGATTGTTTTTGCTTTTCAATATTATTGCTAACTTCTCTGACAGCTGATTTTTTTTTTTTAATATCGATTTTTTTTTTTTTTTTAATAATCGATTCTACGGTGTCTCTTTTTTTTTGTGAACCAGGAATTTCAGACAACGATTGCCACTGAGAAAAGCCAAAGTGGTTTCCAAAAAATTGAAATACCATTATTTGATTCAAAACCAAATAATGGTATTTTTGCCATTATTTCCTCTTACAAAAAGAAGAATAACCAGCTAAATCGAATAATGGTATTTTTGCCCGGATCCAACTCAAACTACAAAAACAAGAAAATCCCAATAAATAAGTTGACTAAGAACATTTAATTTATAAAGAAAACTGAAGTAATCACACCTCTTCAACTCCAAATCCAAGTAATGTCTTTTTCCCATGATCATCTCCGAAACTGAAGTTTCGTACAGAAACTTGACGAAAGCAACATTACATAACCCACCGATTCCTATGTATATCTTTCTAACATCATTGAAAACACAATCGTCCCAAGAAGCTCCTCGTTCACCACCTTTTGCCTCTAGTTTCTCTGCATCTGAAGCCTTGATTGTTAGTTTTAAATTGATGACCTTGAATGAACCCCGACTCGCCGTCATCATAGTAACCCTCAACAGATACCAAATATTCATTGTTGAGATGGTTAATCTCAAACTGCAAAAAGTTGATTAAAAAACAAAGACTACATTAACAACACCTACTAATATGCTCGTTGAATTAAATTCCAATTTATACATGTATATATACCGTCTTTGTGAAACCTTTCCGCATGACACCATGGGATGGTCCATATATCTGCTATCCATCTTTGACATAATCAAACTTGATGTCCTGTATACCTTCAGAAACACCTCTTACATAGATTTTTGTAACACTTTCATGGTCAGCTCCGTCGTTCGACACCTTGCCTCCCTTTCCCCCTTTCGCTTCCAATATGGTTGGAGCAATCCTAGTGAAGTATAGACTCCAAGAGTTCTGAGCCTCATTTCAGATGTTCCTTTAGCCCCTTGATCCGTGAAACCCAATGATCTTCTAGTAAAAACTTGATACAATTTCTTGAATATCCTATCAGTTCAGAAATTCTCAAGTTGGTTTTGAATTGAAGTCCGGTAACCACATATAACTTGTAGTTGCAGTAAAACTCAACCGATTCGAGATGTTCATCTTTTAGATGGTCAATCTTAAATTGCATAATTTGGTGACACAAATTTCAGATCACAAAGTCTTTAGTATCCACAATAACACTAAATATATTCAGTTTAGTTAGTATTTTTCCCAAGTCATACCGTCTGAGTGAGACCTTGTTCCGTAATACCATGGAATGTTCCATATTCCGGTTGTCCACTTTATATAGTTGAATCGGATGTAAGTTATTCTTTGAGAGTCAGTTTTTTTACAGATGTCTTTGTTACATCATCATGGTCGGTGTAGTTGAGCCCTTCCGCTTCCAACCATTGGGGGTCATCTCGAACAGGTTTGAAGCTTCATATAAGGTTGGGAATCAAACAAAACAATCCCTTGCAAGTGAAAGATCAAACAGATTTTAAAATGAACAAATAAGACAATTTTCAGAAACAGAGTAGAAGAAGATTTAGGTTTCTTGGGTGAAAAGCAAGAAGTTCCAACTATTTTTTTTTTTGGGTCGAAATAAGTTCCAACTATTAATAAATAACATTTGGAGATATTTATGCTTTACCATTTTTCAGACAATTTTCTTTTTCTTTTACCCAACCATAAGGGATGGGGTCGGGAGATCACTAATGGAATTATGTACAATGAATTTATTGTAGGATATTTCTCATTATTTACCGTTGATAAATTATTTACCTTTGTTATTCTTTATCCACAAGAACAAGGAAACGTTATGGTAAAAAAAAAAAAAAAACGGAAAAAAGGAGAAAAAAAAAGGAAACTCCAGCGTAGATTTTCCTTTTCGGAAGAAACAAATAATCTAAAGTTGTGCTTGTTAAACCGAGAAAACAAAGACTCTAACTAGTATAAATATGTCACTAGAAGACCCCCCACAGATCCAACAATCACTAAAAAAAAATCTCTCACACATCTCCAAAATCACAGAGATTAATATAATCCCTCTCTCTAATTAAAATTAATTACCGTACAATGGCAAATGCCGATAATAACTTTTCAATGTCGACCATGTTTAATGCTTTGCAACATATCCGTTTCTCAAAACGCATCTCCTCCGGTTCCATTCCTCCTCCGTGTTTTACCCCCACGCGCCTCCGCCTCAACAGACACGCGCTTAAACCCGCTTTTTAACCTAATGACCAGCAGCGAAGGTGTGTCCCGCTTTAAAGAGGTGATCTCAAAGTTAGACCGAAGACAACTTCTGATGATGGTGTCGTTGCTGACGTCAGACTCCGATTACTTCACGGAACTTGTCAGAAACAAGCACGGGTTGAGACGCGTGCAGAAGCTCCTCGGGATTTCAGATGACGTGGACGCGTTCTTCTACGCCGCTATCTTGCGCCGCTCCCTCCACATCATGACCGACAAGTACGCATCCTACGTGGCGATACGAGTCGTGGTCGTTTTCGACCAGGAGAAGAAATACGCGATGTACGAGCACATTCTCCACCACGCGCTCGACATAGCGCGTGATCAACACGGATGCATCACGCTCAACGAGGTCATAACCGACGCGGATGGTCCTTTCTATAGAAACATGCTGCTAGACATAGTCGCGCGCAACGCTCTGCCTAAGCAATGATGCTTCATGGAACTTCGTGGCCCAACACGTGCTTAAACTCTATGACTTGCGTTGCACGCATAACGTGGCGGTTAGTCTTCGTGGCCATTGCGTTGATCTGTCGTTTAAGAACTATGGAAGCTACATCGTAGAGAAGCTTCTCGAGGCAAGGGAGTCAATGGTTGTGGTGGTTATGGAGCTTTTGGAATGCGACGGAGACAGGTTGATGAGGCTGGCGAGGAATGAGTTTGGGAATTTCGTGGTGATCAAGGCACTGAGAGTCACAAAGGAGATGAATAGGACCGATCTGTTTTGGGATTTGGTGCAGAAGCTGATGCCTTTTCTCCACCTTTTGCGTAGGTCTCGCGGAAGTAGCATTGCACACATCTTGGAGCATGTTCAAATTAAAGTGTCCGGTTGTTCTACAGGTTGATTACTGAAATCTTGTTAAAAGAAGTTTGTCATTGATATTTGTATGAAGATCCAAGTTTGATTCAAACAGAATGACATAACATTGACTCTCACTGATTTTGATCGTTTTTTGTTTTTTTGTTTTTCTGTTTTTCTTTAACTGAAATCAAGTAAGATAAGTTTACTGAACTGGTTCGAAAATTTGTTTTTGGAAGTAGAAGTTGTCCAAAAAATGTTATATAAGAAAAGGATAAAGAGCCTATCATTGCAAAAAAATTGAAAAGAAAAGAGTAACTAAAGAGTAACTAAGAAAAGGATAATTGATTGCAGTAAGTATAACATATACTACCATTTTCAGAACTATGCATGATATGCAGGAAAAAAAAAGAGGGGCACAAAAGGGTAGTTCAACAGTAATATTCCGTTTTTTTTTTCCCTTTATGTTTTGCTATAACAATTTGATGTTATATTTTAAAAAAGCTATACTGAGCTAAATTTATTTACAATTGTGAATAAGAAAAAATCAGAGGAGGCAAAACTTCTACCTCTGTTATCGTTGGACTTAGACACTTTACATGCATCCACATTTTGCCAGAATTCCCAAACCAATCTGCTGAAATAAAATCTATCCAAGGCACATCAACATCTTTGGCTCCTGCAAAAGCGATAAATCATCTTTGATATTCACATATACTATCAGAACCAATGGATAAACCAAAATCATACATTATAGAATAAAGATTCAGAACCAATGGATAAACCAAAATCATACACTATAGAATTAAGATTCAGAACCTTTATCGCATTCATTATCCTTGTAAACATCTTCTAGCTAGGCAACATGATACGTATTAGTTATTAGTTAACTTTCCTTTTATCATTGGTGTTTTTATTTCTTTATTTTCCTTTTTTAAACTGCTGCATTTTAGGATTTTAACTATATATAGGGGTTGAGTCTTGATTGTAATAATCATCCAAGCTAGAGAGAGCTTTGGAGGTTTCTATCGGATTAGGCCGAGGGAAAGAACGCAGCAGTTTAGGAATAGGAAAGGAAAATAAAGAAATAGGAACACCAATGATAAAAGGAAAGTTAACTAATAACTAATACATATCACAACATATTCTAGATACAACGCCATCTTTTTTGACAAAATAGTTGTGGCCACTTTGTTGGAACATGTAACAATATCTACACCAGCAAATCTTCTGGCAACGCACTGATCATGTCGTTGCAATCTTTCTCTTCAATTTTTGAGACAAGTTTCAGCTTTTTCTGGCATCAAATTATTTCTCAAGAGAAAATCTGTTTAACCTTGACGAGACAGAACAAGACATCCTAAAATAACAGGTGATTCAGAAGAACTCAGAACTGAAAACCATTTTGTTTTATTTACTTGCCGTAGTTGTGACTGAGGAAAAAAAAAAAAAACCTAACTAGTTTATGTTTCTTGCTAGTTGGGTTTTCTTTTTTAAGAAAAAGAAAAACGATATTTTTGGGTCGTTTTCATTGTTGTGTAAAATATTGGGCTTCTGATTACTGGGCTTGGCCCATGTTTCAACACTCTATTTCGTTTAGTGTCTCTGTCTCGCATTGGCGGCCGGCGACTCCACTGTAGATTCTTCTAGGGTTTCTAAATGCCTGTACCCTAGAGAAGCCGCCTATATATATACTCTGTTCATCTGCAGAGTTTATCATATTAAGGGTTTCGAAAGCTGGAGAGATAAAACGTTTTCTCGGTGTTTCTTTGTTTAACTTTGGGAAAAAAAAGTGATGACGCCATCGCAGTTTTTCCAAATGTAGACAAAGCAAAACCGTGATGACGTCATGAGAGAGTTTTGTTGATGGTTCGAACATATGTTGCACATCAATAATTGAGATTGTTTTGCTTTTTTATATGGGTAATTTTGTTCAATATGATCACTTGACCAAAAATTTAAGTATTTATTAACCGGAAATTTGTGCAATTTCTTTCTTTTTTTCTCTATTTAATCTGATGTCATCATTTTTTTCTTTTTGCTAAGTTATATTCATTCTCGACATGAGCATTAAATGCTTGGCAAATATGAAAACTCACCTTGGATAATAAAGGAATATATGTGTCAGTGCAATTTACCGATGAGAGATTTTGTGGAGATAATGACGTCGGTGGAACCAATCACTTGCATTTTGATTGAATAAAAAATGTTAAAATATTCATTACTCTCTTTTAATGTTGTATATATTTTTCCTTCAACAAATGAAAGAATGTTATCTCGTATGGGAGCAACGTTAACGTTGGATGTCTGCATGATAACACACGGTAGTTCATTTTGTTATATTGTTAACACAATTATCATATAAAATGTTAACGTGCTAACAATTATATCTGATACTTGTAACGTGCTAACAATAATATCTGATATTTGTAACGTGCTAACAATAATATCTGATACTTTACATATATATGTTAAACCTATAGTTAGTGGATTAAATCAATAATTACATCAAACAACCCAAGAAATATCAATTTAAAGATGCAACGATAACAATAACGAGTTACATCTACTTTTAACGTGCTAATATATTAAGTTCTCATGTTGAGTTATCACGTAAGGATAACAATAATTATGTTAACATTTAATTTACACAAATAACAATAACAACAACTATGTTAACATCGTTTAATCAGTAACTATATTAATCAACATTTAACATTGATTCCCTGGCCGTGGATATTTGCCACAATTAAGGCTGGTAACAATTTTGAACTCCCGGAGAGAAAACCGAATATGTTTTCCGGCAAACACCAACCCTATTTCGTTGTCTTTTGCCGTATCCAACAACTGAGAGAGTGAGAGAGTGAACAACTCGAATGCACCAGACCACACCGGTTTAGAGGAGAAATCAAAAAGTTTACCAAACTGGGTTTTGTTAATGAATTCACGTTCATCATCATCGAGTGCGACTTCTATGTCCGAAAGTAGGGTCATTTTCTGGTAAATGTTCTGGTTGGGGCTCGCGGCGAGGATCCTCTGAGGTAGCTCGATATCTCCCATACGCTGAACAAAAAAATCACAATTTTCTTTGCTTTCGTCAACCGGTCGTTGAAGTAATTACAGTCGATGGTTAAGATACTTGAAATGAAATCAGTTGAGGATATAAAATTCGAGTTCATGTTTACCTTTATTTTGAATTTGTTCCTTCAAGCGGCGTTGAATCAGTGTCGTCACTGAGCTCTTTACTCAAATGATTCAGTCGGTGTAGCGATGAAGGTGAATAGCAAATCGATAAAATCTGTAGAGTTGGGCGGCAAAAAAAGAAGATTTTTCTGAATATTATACTACTTTCTTGGATATTCAACGCTAAGAGTTCTCTATCAATTCTCAAATACAACCTTAGAAGGATGCAACTTTTCGCTTTCCATCCATTTTACTTTCTGATTTACATTATTAATCATTGTTTAAAAAACAAAATTAAATTCAAATTTTAAAGCGATAATGTTGTCACTTTCTAACAACATATAGATATATGTGACCCACTACTTCACACAAACTAGACCTAAGAGCATGATTAATGGGAGAAACCCATATGGGTTCTTAACAAATATTATATTAATTAAGTTAAATTAAGAAACTTAGTTAAGAAACCTTCAATTTTTGTCCTACAATGGAAGAACCCTTAATTGGAGTTCTTAATTTTTTTTTTTTTATGATTTTTGTTATAATGTAAATAGAGTTTATTTTTAATTAAACATACATGACATAAAAACATTTTAAACATAATTTTTTTTTAATCTTATAAATAAAAAATTTAAAACATTTTAAACATAGTTTTCGAAATAGTAAACGATAAACATTTCAAATAAGCTCAGTTGTTATCTTGATCACGTCCAAATTTGTTCCATATATTTTCAATCAAATCAGCTTTCAATTGTTGATGCGCTTGTCTATCACAAATTCTTGTTCGAACACCCAACATATTGGCGAGATTTGTAGGCATATCTGTATAATACGTAAGATCCACATGTGAACGTCTGTTTTCTTCTCCTTGTTGGAATTCTGATATATCAAATTGAGTGTATCCATCTCGTTCGTCTTCTACTATCATATTGTGGAGTATGATACATGCTCTCATAATTTTTCCTATTTTTTCTTTATCCCAGAAAAGAGCAGGGTTTTTAATAATAGCAAATCGAGCTTGCAAGACTCCAAAAGCACGCTCGACATCTTTTCTGGTAGCTTCTTGATGTTGAGCAAAACAAGATGCTTTCGGGCCTTGTGGAATTGGAATAGATTGGATAAAAGTTGCCCATTTAGGATAAATACCATCTGTGAGATAGTAAGCCAAATGATACTCTCTTCCGTTGACAGAGAAATCCACTTGGGGAGCTTGACCTTTTATTATATCATCAAAAACGGGTGAGCGATCAAGAACATTGATATCGTTTAAGGTACCTGGAGGTCCAAAAAATGCGTGCCATATCCAGAGATCATATGAAGCTACCGCCTCTAAAACTATTGTTGGTTTTCCAGAACCACGTGAATATTGCCCTTTCCAAGCGGTGGGGCAATTCTTCCACTCCCAATGCATACAATCGATGCTTCCTATCATCCCGGGAAATCCGCGTTGCTCTCCAATATCAAGTAGCCGTTGAAGATCCTCTGGTGTGGGTCTTCTTAAGTACTCATCGCCAAACAAAAATATTATTCCTTCGACAAAATTTTCTAAACATGAACGAGCAGTAGTTGCACCGAGTCGGAGGTATTCGTCAACCGCATCAGCCGCAGTACCATATGCCAAAATACGAATTGCTGCTGTACACTTTTGAAGTGCAGAGAGACCATCCCTTCCGAGCGCATCTTTCTTTTGTCGAAAGAATGGAACTTCATTGGAGAGTCGATTAACAATATGTAAGAACAATGACTTGTTCATTCTAAAACGTCGTCGGAATAAATTAGTAGGGTATGTTGCATCCTCACTGAAATAATCGTTCCATAAACGTATGTTGCCTTCTTCGCGATTTCTTTCGATAAAAGCTCTTTTTTTTTTGACTTGCTTGCCTTCTCATGATCACTAACTGCAATCAATAGATTATCAAACGTTTGATCAAATATTTGATCAAAATGTTGATCGAATGTATTATGGGATGAAGATGCCATAATTGATTTGAGCAAGAATATGAGAAAGAGAATGCGAGAAGAAAGAGTTTTAAGTGCAGAAAGATCACACTTAAAGAGCCGAATTGTTGATAAAAAATGTAAAGAAGAGTGGAAGCTATAAAAGTGATATATTAGAGAGTTGATAAAAAATGTAAAGCAGAGTGGAAACTATATAAAGAGCCGAATTGATTAATGAATGATACATTTGTGGTCAGAAAACTTGTGGTGTCAACAATAAAAGACAAAGATTATGTTGTATTATTTATGTGTATTCTTGTGAAGAGGTTCACGAGCAAGTTTACCACAATAAAAAACAAAATAATAATAATAGTCTGACCCAGCAAAAAACAAAACAAAAACACTGAATCATTGCTCCTTATTAGTTGTTTTATCACAAGCATCCTCAACAACTTGTGATCCACCACCTCTTTGTAGCTCCTCTAGATACACACTGCTTGCATTAGACTATGCCTTTCAATTGTTTTTTCTCTGAACCTGAAAATGATCCATGAAACAATACAATAAAATAATTTAGAAGCTGCAGCTCATATCTGCTAACAAACAGAACAAAGAAGAGTTAAACTAATGTTTCTTCATATAGTTAAACTAATGTTTCTTCAAAGAATAGTTAAACTGCATCTATTGACAAGAGTTGCATTTAAACATAACATAAACATACAAAGATTGAAGCATCCGAGATTATGAAACCATGTGACAACTTAAGCTAAATACATAAACACAAACACAAACACAAACACAAAGAACAAACAACAACTTAAGCTGAAAACATAAACATTAACACAAACAACAAACAACAAACAACAACTAAAGAGCTTCTCTTTAATCAGCCAAGATATCTGCAATAAGCTTCTTCTTTAGAGCTTCTTCATCTTCAGATAGTGTTTCTTTTTTGGCAATGAGACTGTCAAGTAAACCCATCTTCGACAGTTCTTTCTTCATAGCCAAGTCCTTCTCTTTAATCGCCCACATTGTCTGAAACTCAGCCAGAGCCTCCTTGACCTCTACGGTACTCTTCTTACCTTTGCCTTTTGCTGCCTTAACACCAGGAGGTCGTTTGGTTCCTTGATCTGAGTCGCCAGTCTTTGTTTCCTCTGCAATGGAAGTTGATGATTGTGAACCATCTTCAAACCTTCTCCTTTTAGAGCTTCCATCAGTTTTAAGTGCAGAAAGATCACACCATTTCTGGTCATTGCGGAGCTCCTTCCAAGCATGTTCAAGTGTGAACTTCTTCTTATGATCGTTGTAGAAGATTTCATGCGCCAGTTTGAGAATATCATTCTCATTCTGACCACTGGATTTCTCTCTTGTTGCAGCCTCATATGATCCGCAAAACTTGCAGACAAGGTCATTAATCTTCTGCCATCTTTGCTTACACTGCATTGCCTCTCGGTTTTCACGTCCTGCAGCCTTGGGACTTGCAGCAAAATACGCTGCAATGCGTTTCCAGAAAGCACCAGATTTTTGCTCATTGCCAACGACAGGGTCCTTGCTTGTGTTTAACCAGGAGCTGATGAGCAAAACATCATCCGTGGGAGTCCATTTCTTCCTTTCTCTTCGCTGTGCATCTGCAGGGACATCTTCACCGACGCTTGAAGCATACGAGCAAAACACACTATCATTCTGACTGTTCAACAGTTCAACAAAGTTCGAGTTGAACGAATCCATTTAGTTCAAAGAAGAGAGAAGCAGAAAGAAAGAGAAGAAGCAGAAAGAAGAGAAGAGAAGCAGAAATAAAGAGAAGAATCAGAAAGAAATAGAAGAGAAATGTGTTTAATCGGAGAAGAAGCAGTGGCTTTAATAGGATTAACAAAGGAACATTGAAGAAGCACCGGCTGCACAAGCATCCCTATGTAACCACATCGATTTGACATATATCTAACACTAACTAAGCTTTAATCACCAATCCATTTATTACCTAACCAAACCTAACACTAACTATGCATTTAATCAGTTCTTTGTCTAAACCGAGCCATGGTTATATGTGAAGCACAAAAGTCAACAATAAGCATTTACAAAACCTATAACAAAAGCACAATACTAAATGCATCGAAAAGACTTACTTCCTTTGCTGCATCAGTAGTTTTGACATTAACTGAGACTTTCTCTCTTCATCTCCACTACTCTTACCAGCTAGTACTCCCTAATAATCAAGGAACATAAACCCAATTAACATAAAACAAATGGATATTATATGACAGAAAAAGAGATAAGTCTTTTAGTGGTACTACCTGGTGTTCCTTTTCAGACTTCTTCACAGCAGTGGCTCTCTCTTTAACAGATTTCTTTAAATCTTCTATATTGTGAACAATCTAGCAACACCAAGTATGAAGTGTAGAGGTCAGAAATAGCTGAGAATCTATAACAGTTATGACAACAAAAAACAATATAGTCCAGTCTCTAACCTTTTCAGCATTGTGTTTTAATCTTCCAGAAAGGTGTCCTCCTTATTATTTGTTTCTCAATCACCTGTAT
Source organism: Eutrema heterophyllum (assembly GCA_002933915.1). NCBI lineage: Eukaryota > Viridiplantae > Streptophyta > Magnoliopsida > Brassicales > Brassicaceae > Eutrema > Eutrema heterophyllum. The sequence goes on along the minus strand of PKMM01038591.1, from coordinate 126,581 downwards.
TTGTTTCTCCAACTCCATGAACAGCATTGTCTAATCTTCTCTGCTTGAACATACTCATCGCCAATACAGAATCTCCTTAGTCGACTTGGTTGTGCAAGCTTCCCATTTATCAAATACTTGTTCCGACCACCAACTACAATCTTTTAACACCAAAAAAGTCACAGTGAGAAAACAAAAGAGCCATTTCACCATAGTTCCGACCACCAACTACAATCTTTTAACCTTTATAGCATTGTTAAGCTCTAGCTTTATTATAATCCATCACAAATTTTGCTAATTGTCTGATGCACAAATGTAATCCTAACAATAAAAACAAGCATAGGTTTCAAAATCCATGAATCTCTCTATCACTATCGGCGGTCGGAAATCAATTCAAATCAGATATAGCAAAATCTAAGTCCTGATTTAGAAAATCCCAATTAATCACTCAATATAACTTTTAAAAATCATCGATGGATTTATCCAGCTAACCCATAACTAATCATTTAGAAAATCCCAATTACTAACTCAATATAACAGAAGCACCTGATAGAGAGATGATGAAGAAGAGAGGATTGGAGAAGAGACAAGATATCTGGCGAAGGAGATAGAGCACGGTGAAGCAGAAGAAGAAGAAGCGGAGAGAGTGAGTGTGGATCTCACTAGTAAAAAAAACACAAATACCCACGAAAGTTTCGTGGGTAATATAGAGTAATTTTCGTGGGTTTTCGTGGGTTTACCCACGAAAAGTCACGGAAAATTTTCGTGGGTATAGCGTCGTGGGTAGAGAATTACGTGGGTTTTCGTGTGTAAGGCTACCCACGAAAACTCACGAAATTATCCGTGGCAAAATACCCACGAACACCCACGGAATATTTCGTGGGTAGATATACCCACGACCACCCACTAATTCATCCGTGGGTAGTGACCCACGAATTGCCACGAAAATTTTCGTGGGTAAATCTTTACACCCACGAATTGGCACAAAAATTTTCGTGGGAAATTACCCACGATTTGCCACAAAACATTTCGTGGGTACCTTTATACCCACGAAATCCCACTGTAAATTTCGTGGGTAAGTGCAATTTTTTTTGTCAAAAATATAATTTGTTTTTAAATTTGTAATTAAAATTTTTAATTAAATTAAATACTAAACTAATAATTCGAATAGAAATAAAATATTTTACATAAAATTAAATTGTTCTAAATTAAAAGTTTTTAAATTAAAAAATAAGCAGAAACATAAACTACTCGGCCTGCCTCGTCCGTTGTGAACCGCTGCCTCCATCTAGCTTGTCCAAAATCCTATCTATCTTACTCGCCATGTCTGTCATCTCACCCCTCATACGATCGAGCTCATCTCGGAGATCCGGTTGTGTTCCCGACGGATCTTGGACGGAAGGGTGATAGAACTGCGACCTTGCACTACCGACGCCGTAGGCATGCCCGTATTTTGGTTTCACCCTCTGCATTTTTAAACAATAAGAGAATTAATGTCTAAATATACTATAAATAAAAATTAGAATATGAAAAAATTTACCTGAAAATATAATTGGTTAATGAATTCCCGAGGAGAACCACTTGTGGAAAAAGCTGTGCCGGCCGAATCATGTTGCTGAGAAGCCTCCTCTTCAACCTCCCTCACGAGTCCCTCAATCACCGGATCAACGTAAGTGCCATCCGCGCGTGTATGCGTCTCCTTCACCAAATCCAGAATGGATGGTTCATCGGATCCCTGCCCCTTCTGCTTCTGCATTATCCCAAAA
>PKMM01038591.1:0-113456 GCA_002933915.1 Eutrema heterophyllum | reverse complement strand
TTTTTTTTTTTTTTTTTTTTTTTTTTTTGTAACAATATTAGTCTTTTTACCGTGTAAAATTTCGTTGTGACCTCATATCAATTTGACCAAATCAACCATATTTATACTAGATACACTATAATGGTGCAGCGTATAACTGGAATTCAGCTCAACCGAAGAATTCGGGAACCGCTTCTTGTTAACTGATATTGTAATTACAATAACGAGTCAAGGCTAGAGAGAATATCTTGTATATTAAATCTCAAAAATGTCTTAAAACAATAACTATCGACCTTCTTATATAGAGTTTCGATGAAAAACCTAAACCAATTAAAAATAGGTAAATCTCATAATTCCTAACACAAAAAGGAAATAGGAAAAAGAAAATAACGAAAGAAAATAAAGAAAAGGAAACGAGTAAACACCAAAAGAAATAAGGAAAGTAGCCGTTGGGTCTTCTACGATGCTGCTGCATCATATAACCACACCATTTCAACCGCTGCCATTCATAATTGTTCAATGCGAGTATGTGTTTTTTTATAATTTTATACGTATCAAGCTAAATGTGTAGAGTTTCGTAGGCAAAAGCTAATATAAAATAGCTTAACCAAAGGCTATTGAGATTCGGTGCTCTTGCTCTTTTATTAATCTATTGAAGATCAACTGAGAATTCAAACCAAAATGGAATTTCAATTCCTATTATATATATAAAGCAGATAAGATTTGAACAAATCGTAATCCTCTTCTCTTCCTATTTCTCTAATCTTTTTTTTTACTTTACATATATTCCATCTATTTAACAAATGATATCATTTTAATGTTCTGAAAATGCAAATTTCATTTGCCATCAGATTAATTACCTATTTCCCGCTCGAAACTATCATATAGTAACATATCCATCTCAAGTTTAGGCTTCTATCTAAATCTCCACCGAATAAAAATTTTAAACTTATTTTCACACGGAAACATAGTTTGATACCTATTTACACACAAATTTTGATTTTATCGGTTATTGTTTACAAATCAAACATAAACCAATTAACTCAATCCTAAACCGAATAAAACCTAATTCCAACCAAATCTGATCTGAAAATCCGACATTAGGACCTGACCTGACTTTTTCTTCTTCTTCACCCGGTTCGCTGAAAAGAACACACCGCTCCGGTAATGTTGGTTGGGGATTCTGATGACCGGTGGCGATGGATATGTTGGAACTCGTTTTTAGACAAATGGCTTTGGCCATTATTCTGGATGCTTTTCCGGGCAACTCAGTTGTCGGAATGGCCATATCTTGGAATCGTTGGATTCCTCATCGTGAGCACTATAACATAGTGTATTCATATGTCAAAAACAGAGTTTGTTTGAATAAGAAATTGATGTCCAAAGAAATCCTCTTTATATATAGTGGAGAAGTAATTAACTTAGGAACACTGGAAATGAGAGAAGAGTGAATTCATGCTAAACCACATGCGAGCGCATCGAGATGAGTCTGTACGGGCTCGGGATCGAGTGTGGGTTTTGGTGTGGGTTCGGGTAGATGGACCTTGATCCAATAACCTGTTTTTTTGCATCAAATTTTTATTCATGTAATTGAGCACCACATAGATTTAAATTTGGTCAAAAAGTTTACAATTCTTCTAATCAAATGGAGAATTAAACTTGGTCAAGAAATCAACTCTCATCTTCAAATGAATAATTGATTTAATAAAATCAATCGTGTAACCTCCACAATTCATCATATGACTCATATTAAATTAGATTAATGGAGTATTATGGAAAATATAATTGAGAGTTAAGTCTCTTGTCTCTCTCATTCTTGTGGCAACAAAAAAATTTCATTATCCCCTTCATCTTCTTCTCTTTGTTTTTTATTTTATTTTTCTACGAGAGTACAACACAGAAAAATGGTTCGAAAGCTTATGATTTTGGGTGATGCGAATCATAAAAAAAATGCAGTTGTATCATGGGATTTGGAACGCCATGCAACCGTCATACTACGGGACGTTTTCAGAATTAAGGAAAGAACGTCTCGCCTCTGCAGATCCGTTCTTCCTAAATTCCTTTTTGGGGTATCATTTTAATATTATGTTTATCAATTTAGTTATGTAATTGACTTTGCAAATATCAGTTTGCCCTATTCGTAGATTTGCGTTCCTACAGGATATCCTTCCTAGCGATGCTCCTCATCTTATTCTTCTTCAAAGATAATCACACAAGTTTTCTGATTTTAATTTGCAAACCTGTAAAAACGATTGTATAAAAATAGATTCTTAAAAGAAATTTGTTCATCCCTGTTCAACTTTGATTCTATCTTCTTGCTTGTAAAAGTGAAGTCTTATTCTTCACGAAAATTGGAAAATCATTCCTCTTATCAACATCACAAATAGTACCCTCCAAGCGTTTGACAAAATAACCATGTAAACACATGTAATTGTTCACCATGATCTCTCTCGAAATTATCATGCGTTTCATCCAAATATCAAAGATCATCTCGTGAGCAGCGTCAACTCAAGAAACGAATCAAACACCGCCTGGAGAAAATAGCACCACTCTTCACTAATTCCCCCATTCAAGAGCTAAACTACACGAAGAGATTAGAATCTTCTTCGTCGGTGTTTTTATCTCTCTCTTTCTTCGTCGAGAAGAAGAAGATGCAGAGGACGGGGAGATGAAGAAGATCTATAATATGATTTTCAATTTCAGATATTTAGGTGGGACCCCACTATTCTGATGAAGAATAAAATCGGGTGAAGAAGACGGTCGAATCGGGTGTATTTTTTGGTCAGGTTTGGTTGGAATCAGGTTTATTTCGGTTTTATATCAAATTTAGTTGGTTTATGTTTGGTTTATAAACAATAACCGATAAAATCGAATTTGTGTGTAAATAGGTTTCGAACTATGTTTCCGTGTGAAGATAGGTTTAAAACTTTTATCCGGTGGGAATTTAGATAGAAATCTAAACTTGAAGTATGTTCATGTAATTGAAGCTTGTCATAACCTGAATAGCCCACCTCAATCCCTCAGCCTCAGTTTCTAGAACCGTCCTCATCTGTGAAAGTGACCTGGCTCCAATCTAAAGAACTCTTCCTTGATGGTTCCTAAGAGCATGCGCATTGCAAGCTTTTACCAGGTTCGTCGGTGAAGGTTTTGATGCAAAACCTAATTAAACAGATTATTATAATGAAGACAGATTTAGAACCGGATCCCGTTTATGAGTTTTTGGATCCGATCCCCATCCACGTGGCACGTTGCCATTCGCTGATTTTGTTGTTTGTGTTCCCTCAAAACCCTCTTTCTCAATCACTAACTAAAATAATACTAACTAAAATAATAATATAAAATTGGTATGAACCCCAAAATGGAGTTCACCAATGCTGGTGCTCTAAGAACCCATCCAATCCCACTTTGAATACTCTGTTTTGACCAGGCTGCATCCACGTTACACTTGAGCCAATTATGTGGGGGGTGGTATCCAATTAGTTCTGTCCATACAAGGAAGAGTAACGTGATGCCTCTGTTCTTTAACCTCCTTTCTATTTGCCCATTCCTCTGCATCTTCTGTTGTTTTTCGCACCGTCTCTAGTCCATTGTAGTCTTGTCCTTTGAAGATATAATCAAATCTATTCTTCCACAACCTCCACATAATCCACGGAACCAGTTTCTCAGCGTCTGATGTTTGGGGTTGATTTCGTGATATTGTTAGCACTCTATGTAGATTTGAATAAAATGACTGAGACATTTCTCCCGCAGGTGGAGCTGGGACAGGTAAGAGCGCCCAAATCAAGCGAGCATAAAGACATTGGAACAATAGATGATTCACTGTTTCCTCTCTGCTTGACATCGATTGGGTCCCTTGATATGTGCCGATGAGCTAGATTGGCTGCAACAGAAATAGAATTACTCATACATTTCCAGAGAAAGTGTTGTACCTTAGGGCTTGCCTCTGTTTTCCACACCATCTGATAGAAGGTATCAAGACTCGGCTGGTTGACTTCAACTAGGGAGTTAACTGATAGGACATTACTCTACGTCGATTTTTATTACTGAAAGAGAAAATGAGTAATTTGTGCAACTAACGGGCCTTAATTTACGGTAGCCCATTAGAGGAGCTCACCTTCCACTTTCGTCTTATTAATACCTACCTCTAAACTCAAACCAATACGATACGATTATGGACTCTTGTCCGAAACACTCTCACCAACATCAATTATGGAGTTTTTGACATTTGGTCCCAGAAAAGAAAAAGGTAGCGCTTGTAACGCAACGACAAAAAAAAAAACCCATTACATTCGAGTAACCCATGTTATTTTCCAACAAACCAATTCCATCATTTTCTCAATCTCTCTTATCATCTAAGAAGACACTCACCTCACCTACCTAACCCCCTCTCTCTCTGAAACAGAGCGCACAAATGGTTTCTGCATCGTCCAAGACCAAAGCTTTAGACCCTCCGCTTCACGCCTTAGGTTTCGAGATCGATGAATTATCTCCCACACGTGTCACAGGTCGTCTTCCTGTTTCTCCAATCTGCTGCCAGGTTCCTTCTCCATCTTCTTTACTTTGATCATTGACTCTTTTTCAGATTTTCAAAGCTCTGAGAATTATTTTCAATTTTCCTCAAAAGCCTTTCAAGGTCTTACACGGTGGTGTATCTGCTTTGATCGCTGAGTCTTTAGCAAGTATGGGAGCTCACATGGCTTCAGGTTTCAAAAGGGTCGCTGGAATTCAACTCTCGATCAACCACTTGAAGAGTGCTGATCTCGGAGACCTTGTCTTCGCCGAAGCATCTCCTGTAAGCACAGGCAAAACCATTCAAGTGTGGGAAGTCAAGCTTTGGAAAACAACAAAAGGGTCAGAGAAAGCTAACAAATCCTTAATATCTTCCTCTAGAGTTACACTTCTCTGCAATCTTCCTATCCCTGATCATGCCAAAGATGCATCAGACCCGCTCAAACTGATCTCCAAGTTGTAGATTTCAAAGCTTTGTTCTCTCTCTCTATGATTGAGTTTATTTTTATGTAACTATGTATCATCTTCTAAAAATTCAACCTTTTGGGTGATAATAAGCTAAAAGTGGCAAAAGACAAGTCAAGTGTCGTTGTCCTTGATGTGCAGAATCCCCAAATTTCCATATAGTTAAAAGAAATCCCCAAATTTTTGCAAAAGTAGTTATCAAGTAGCAATCTACTCTGCGATCTTGGCCTGGAAAAAGGATGAAACTTTATCCTCATGTGCTTACCTCAGATTTGTTAGGGCAGCTTGTATCTGTAGACACAGAATGTGTCAGATCTCACCTCAGCTTCTAGGAGTTAGAATGCTTGTCTGGTGTTTCATTTGCAGGCTCACCACCACAAATCCTGCGCCTTTGGTAACAGATAAGAAACATCAAGGCATAAGCATAGTGAAGAGCATCAAATTTTGGCAAGCAATTGAACATAAGATAGAGATGATATAAAAAGCAGTGTTGTGAGTTTCATGTCTAAGCGACATCAAAGTCTATTCAAGCAACAAATATCAAATAATGATCTCTATCAGATTCCAATAAATGGCAGGAAACTACCCGAAAGATGACGAAGCAGACAGAGGGATAATGTCCAATAAGACGAAGTTGAAGAACCGAATCTGAATCACGCTGTTCAACCGTCAACATCACCTTCGATGTCTGTCTAATCTTTTACTACTTCGAGTTCCAATCTTCTCTACGCAATCCCAGCGAATTATTGTAATTAGGGTGCTCAATCCGGTTTAACCCATCCGAGAACTGAACCGAAATCGTACCGGAACAGCATAATTGAAAAAGCAAATCGAAACCAAAAATCAAATAAAATGGATTTAAAACCGCAATTCTTGAAATGATTTCTTAAGAACCGAAACCGTATCAACCGAACCTGAATGGTATTCCTTTTACATAAACCGAACAATACGAATCGAACCGATACGAAAATCGGATTTGGTGTGGTGATTCTTGGTATCGAAGGGATTACAAATTGTCTTCTCTATGACACGCCAAAACATGATCCACCGACCGATGAGTATGAGTGTGACGCCGTTCTTTTTTTTTTTTTTTTTTNTTTTTTTTTTTTTTTTTTTTTTTTTGTCAACACCTTTCATTTCTCTTTCTCTTCAAATTTGGTCTTACAAGCCGGATAATTAGTAAATTTGATCGGTTCGGCCCAAACTGGCCAGCTCGATCTCGTGGCCCGATATCATATTATTGGCCCAATTGTGAGATTTAATGGACAAAAGCCATAAAACTCAAGTTTAAAGATTAATAAAAGCTTTATGTTTTACATGTGCTGATTTTTTGGCTAAAAAAGCTATACAATGTAATCTTCAATGGTCTTTGTATCATACATGTCTTCAATTCTTACAAACCTTTGTAAACAATGATGTCTTTCGATAACTAATAAAGGTGATTTAGACGGGAAAAAAAGCATTATGTTTTTTTATCAACCAATTAATTTTTGTTAATAAAACATTTAGAAAAATAGAGCATTAACCTCAAAAATATTTTTTATCATCCAATCAATTTTTGTTAATAAAACATCCAAATGCTCTTCAACATTTTTTTCTCTCTATGCTTTCATATGGAACTTTTTGTAGAGCATTAACCTCTAAAATATTTAAATAATTTAAAATAATTTCATATAATTAATTTATTTTGGTAAAATCATATCAAAAATTTATATTATATTAAAGTGTAAATTTTATACTTTTAAAACTAATATTTATCATTTATTTAATTTTATACTTTTAAAACTAATATTTATCATTTATTTAATTTTCTAATTTAAAAATATTATAAATTCAATAAATATAATTTAAATATGAAAATCATAAAAAAATTATATTATAAATATAATATAATGCATATAAATAAATATATTAAATATGTTATTTTCTAATTATATATCTAATTAATCACGACTATGTCAATCACTTAAAATATATATATTAATCAAAACATGCAGTTTCAACAACATATTGCTTATGCTGCTTGCTGCTACTGCTTTACCATCATCTATACCAATCAAGGTCTAAGTCAAAGATCATGACTAACTCAAAAACCATATCTCCTTAAAGATATGCACATAAGAACAATTACCAAATCGTTGACACCGTGCTTCCAAGAGGATAAGCCAAAACGAGATTTAAGGAGAACATGCAACAACAAACTAACGTGAAGATCAATTCCTAAAAAAGGAGAAAAGAGTTATCTTCACAAAAAATCCAATTTACGCTCGACGAGAGCTAAAAACGGAAAATAAACTGAGTGTATATATATTCAAACTCTCTCTACAAATTAGGTCTAGCCGCGGGGGTTCTTCGCGATTTTCGACTTGCTTCTCCGGCGTCCGGCGCTCCTCGCTCGTTCGTCTGTGTTCTTCTTTTCGGCTCCGTGTCTCTATGCAAATCGGTGGTGTTAGGCGGAGTTCTCTGATTTTGCTCGGCGGTGTCAGGCTGAGACTTCTCCGTTTCAGTGTTGTGAGGAGTGGCTTCTCTGACCTCGCTGTTTTGGAGCGGTTCGTGTGGCGGCGGTTGGTTCGCTGCTTCTGGTTGCTGCTTGCGGCTCGCTGCTTCTGGTTGCTGCTTGCGGCTCGCCGGAAGGGTTTGCTGACGGTCAATTGTCTTTTTCTTAAGTTGCTGGAGGACGGTGGCTTAGGTTGAGTTATTGCCGTTTGTCATTCCTCGCTTTGTGTGGCGGCGTTTTTCATCCTCAGCCTGTTTTCTTGCGGTGGTTTGGTTTCTCAAGCCTCCTCCGGAGGTTCTCTGATTCATCTAAGATTTTCTCTCGGACCGTTTTATTTTGGTTTATTCCCATGTCCCTGTTCTTTTGCCTATACTCTCGAAGTCTTCTTCGTTTTCACTGTTGTCTTCTTCGTCTAAGCTTGTTAAGCTGGTTTCAATTAGGAGTTGTGGCAGGTCTGGTCGGTTCCTCTTTGACAAGTCGTTGATCTTGATTATCGGGAAATAGGTGGAGACTTTAGGCTGAATATGTAACGCCCGTGTTCCGGAAGTGGGTGTATCGATCGATACCAAGTGGGTATCGGTCGATACCAATTGTGTGTATCGATCGATACCAGGTGGGTATCGATCGATGCCAGTCGGGTTTCTCGAAAGGAAAGTCCTTTAAGTCGTCTTCTTCTTCTTATCTTCTTTTTCTTTCACGCGGTGTTCTTCGAGTGAGAGAGAGAGCTGGCGTGAGAGAGAGAGAGAGAAGAAGAGAGAGAAAGCTTTGAGAAGCTTGGATCTTGCGAGATCGAGGGAGGTTGGAAGAGCTAGGGTTGAGCGTGAGCTAGGGAAAGAACGGGAAGCGTTCTTGAGCTCGGGGAAGTCTTCTAGAGCTCGATCCATCCGATTTTAAGGTGAGTTGTGACCAAAGGTTAGCAATTAAGCTTCTGTGGTACTTGGTTAAGCTTGATTGTTGAGTTGGTGGCTCGATTGTGGCGTTTTCTGGGTTTAGATTTCGCGGTGGTTGTGAGTCGCAGGGGAGTATCGATCGATACCAGGTGTGTATCGGTCGATACCAGTCCCTTGTCGGGAGACTCGTGTTGATTGTTCGGTATCGGTCGATACTAGGTGTGTATCGGTCGATACCAGGGGTTGTTAGGTATCGGTCGATACCAGGTGTGTATCGATCGATACCAGTGGTGGTTTCAGTATCGGTCGATACCAGGGGTGTGTCGATCGATACATGTGGTTGTTTCTGTATCGATCGATACCAGGGTTGTATCGGTCGATACCAGTCCCTTGTCGGGAAACTTGTATTGGTTGGGTATCGATCGATACCAGGGGTGTATCGATCGATACCAGTTGTTGGTTGGGCCTAGGAAGCGTGTTGGGTGTTAGCTTTCAGGCGGTGTGTCTAGTTTTTCTTGGAATGGAATTGCTAGGCGTTGGTATAGTTTTTCATGGAGTTGAATTGCTAATTTGTGTTGGAAGTCTTAATTGGTGTTAATTAATTCTTCGTATTGATATTGCTGATTATTGTTAATTGCTACCTGTTGTTGGAATGATCATCTCACTCAGCGTTTGGTTAGCCAAATGTTGATGCATCACCTTTGTCGATGCAGGTAAAGATAAGGTGTGATCGTGGAATCGAGGCAGTGAAGAGGGGATGATTAGGACCCGGGGTTTTATTTATGTTGTTTCTGTTGTTTATAGAACTGTTAGCTTGTGTAAGCTGTAGTATTCTTCAATGCGGTTGTTTCAGAATATGTGTTGGAGAAGCATCTTGGATGTCTATGTGTCTCATTATCTCTGTTGTTGGAGGAGCAAGTAAGGCCTTTGGATCGTGGTTAAGCTAAACTCGGGACAGGCGGAGTGGTGACCCATATGAAATCTCATGGATCTCATGAATCTCATGGCCCGTTGACTAGAGTGTGCATCAGCTCGAAGCTCATGGTGTCCGTTGAATTGTTGAACCGTTGAATCTACCGGGGCTGGCCGCCGATAGGTAGTAGTAGTTCCGTTAAGTGTTTGAAGGCTCTTCCGAGTGTTGACGCTTCTTCTCGGGCTGCTAGTGAAAGAGCTTCTGATTTGTGGAGGATTGTTTCTCAGTCTTCTAAGTTGTTATCCTTTCGAGCCTTGCCTAGTTTTCATTTGTTTTCAAATTTTTCAAGATAGGTATCACTTCATCTCGATACCGTGAGTTGAAAAGCTTACGGTTTGTCGATGGACCGAATTACGAGTTGGGTTTTGCTTCCATGTTTTTTCTTCTTTTTTGTCATGGAACCAAGTACATAGGTTAAACATCATGTAAAACCTAAACCGTTTATTTTTAATGATATTTACAATTTAGCAAAAAAAAAAAAAAGAAGCTAAAAACGTAACACTTTATTGTCTACAGTTCTCTTTTTAATCAAATACGTATGTACATTTGATTAGAACGAGAACGCTTCTTTAAATACGATATTCGATCTAAGAGATCACATAGGGTGTAGATGTTTGTATGCTCTTCGAACTCACTATTTAGTCACAAACATATTTCATTTGAGATCACTGTGCTTGATCCTCAACGGTAACGTAGGTAGTTCGACCCACAAGTTCAGCCACTTCCTTATCTCGTTCAAGATCTCTATGTATCATGCGATTGTAGACATCATCCAGTTCGTAGATTCAAGTCTATTTTACATTAGCTTTATATAGAGAATCTAGCCATCAATTCCTATTTTTAAGACATATAAATTTCGAGTGTGGGATTTATCACTCACATGGATGTTGAATTGTGTCACTCCAATTTGGTGTTAGGTGAGCTCCCCGTAGAAGTTCACATTCCCTCGGCGAAAGGTGAACATGAACGCGAATAATATAGTCTTGCATCTCATCCGATTCTCTACAAAGAAGATATGGTTGAGTCCATCTCCAACGTTTAATTCGGTTCTCTATAAAGAAAACATGGTTGAGTCTATCTCAACGTTTCATCCGGTTCCCCACAAAGAAAAAATTGTTGAGTTTGTATCCAACATTTCATCCGATTTCTTGTTGATAAACGATTATGAAATGCCACCCAAAAGATAAAGCTGTTGTGATGTGAGGTTTGTCGTGTCAGAACCAAACAACCTTATCCAACTTATCAGACTGTGATGGTGGATCTATTGTCAAGTGACAATCGATGAAAACCAAGGCTTAATATTACCCATGCCATGCCGCCATATGTAGATTCCAGCTCCGTGATTAGGCTTCTTCTTGATGAGAACGCTATCTAGTTTGATGGATTTTGTCATTATTTTTATGAATTTTTTTTATTAGATTGATGGTTATGGTGTTTGCAACACAACCTATGTTTTTAGCCGAAAAAAACATAACTTATGTTTGTTGATGCATGTTAGCATGTATTTTCAATTTTTTGATGTGGACATGGATACATTCTTTTCGTTGAGATGTATAGCCATGTAACATGCTATACTTTGGTGTAACTATCATTTATCAAAAATACAAAGATTCAAATACAAAAAAAAACCTGATTATAGTTGTTTGATTTTAAAAATGTATGAATCAATACTATAACCACAAGTGTCTCTTCATATGATGACACATCAACATTTTGTGCGTTCACAAGCTGACACCTCATAAAAAAGTTAAAACTGAAAGACCAATCAAAATAAAACATAAACACTTTAGCCTTTTCATATAATAAGAAACCTGACACCTCATAAAAAAATTAAAATCGAAGAACCAATCAAAATAAAACATACATACACATCGATTTTAATTGTATACATGAATTTTTTAATTTTAAAGAACAAAACAAAAACTAAACGAAACCGTTCTCGTCTCCACGACTTCTGGATTCTCTCTCGACATGTTCATCATGTTTTATGTTCCGACTCCTTCACTCTTCTAGTAGTTAACCTCATTAACTATGTATTTTCTCTTTCGGCGTGTGAATTTTACTTATGAAACGAAAAGGAACTTAGTGAGCAGCGACAACTGAAGATAACAATGGGGATTCGTTGAAAACAGTTATAAGTAGATAATCAATGAAAAACCTTGATTTTCTTGTCACAAGTTTTAGTTTTTTCCATTGTAATTAAATTATAAAAAGTCGAAATATTAGTTTTAATTTTTTTATGTAATTGTTTAAAATAAAGTGAAAAATGCCATATTATCGAAAAATAAAAAATTTTGTTAATGAGACTAACAGTTCGCCATCAGCTATACGCTTCAATGTTTTTTTGAATTTTTAGTGACTCGGAAGTATGTTATATAGTATTTAAAAAGATTGAAGGTTTTAGTTGAAAACTGGAGTAAATTTAAGGAAAAGATTTTACAAATTAAAAAAAAAACATTATTTGATGGATCCTCAGTCATGCATTTTTTTTATGTTATGTTTTATCAAAGTTTTGGGATTATCGATATTCGTATCACAATATTTTTTTCTTTCTAGTAAATTCATGCTCTCTTCCATTGTATCGCATTATTACGCTCATTTATCTTTATGTTGTAAAAGTCAACACTAATATGAAAGGTTTGATGAAACACAACTACAAAAAAAGCCTAGATACGTCAAACATGGTGTGTTTTAAGATATACACTTCATAACATATATGCATCTAAGAAGAGGAGAGTCGGTGTATGACTTCATATTTATGGGTGAAATAGTGTTACATATGCTATTGTTGAAGGAAACACATTTAGCATGGAACGAAAATTATGTGTATCGCTTGATAAAAGGGCGAGAAAGCGTTGTGCATCTTTCACGACTCAAACTGTATATGTGTTTTTGTCTCACATTCATACCAATGTATAAAGGAAAGAGTATCATTCAAATCAATCTTTCAATCCATATGATTTCTCCTATCATTACTACTATAATATTCTCTTGTAATTAATTAGGATTATGTCCATCTTGTAAATATGTGTCATATGTATATTGAAGAATATATGAGAGCAATACAATTTTTCCAATCTATCTCTCATTACATTATCATGGTATCACAGCCACAATGATCTAACGATCGGCTTCGTTCCTCGTTTTTATTTTTATTTTAAGCCAAAATACTTCCATTATTCAAGTCTATCATGGACCTCTGAATCCGAGCCACATTAGTCTAATGATCGGCTCCGGTTTTGTATTTTTTTTTTCTTGTAAGCCAAGTGCTTCTCCATTCAAGCTCATAATGAACCTCAAATTCCAAACCATCAAGCTTTTTAATCGTTTCCAAAGCTTCAATGCTTCTTTAACCTTTAAACGTTTTTAAAAAAAAAATCATCTACTAAACCACAACACTTCAAGCTATTGTGTTTCTTGTTTTCTTCAACCAAATGACATGCTTTCAATCAAACTACAAGCTTCTTATGTTTGTTACTCTTTCAAGCCAATAGGCTTCTTAATCAATTAAAAGAAAAATTTACTCGTCATCACCAGAGAAGATCTCCATCACCTCCACCAAGAGATCTCTACTCCACCGCTTCCGTCAAACAACGGGCTCAACCTCAACCATCTCACAATGTCACAAACACGAGATGTTTGATCTCCTACGTATCCAAGCATCAACTTCGCAACTCACCATCTCTCACCACTAGGGCTGTCAATTTAATCACAAACCCGCGGGGCGGGTGCGGGTCGAAAAAATTCACACAGCAAAAAAGGCGGGGCGGGTGCGGGTCAACTTAGTAAAATGCGGATTTTTGTGGGTACCCGCGGGTTTTTAAAAAAAAACAAAAACAATTATATATATATGTATGTAGTTATTATAACTAAAATTTTAAAATATTATATAATGTCTATAAATTAATTAACACATTTTGATTTTTTAAAATTTATTTTGGTATTTATGTTTTGTACTTATTATTATTTATTTTTCTGGGCAAACATTATTTATTATTATTAACTATATATATATATATATATATTTTTAGCTAGGTTTTTTTTATTAATATACCTGCGGGTACCCGCAAATTTAAGCGGGACGGATGCGGGTTAGCTTATTTTGTCTTGCAAGTTTTGCAGGGCGGGTCGTCGCGGGTCGAATTTCGTGCGGATTTTGCGGGGCGGGTCATCGCGGGGCAGGTTTGACCCGCTTGACAGCCCTACTCACCACCATTCAAGATTGGAGTGTCTAAAGCCCCTCCATATTGAAGGGGCATATAAAGGAAATATTATCATACAAATCAATCTCTCAATCCCTATAATTTCTCATATCATTACTACTATAATATTCTCTTGTATTTAATTAATATTATCTCCATCTTGTATATATGTGTCATATGTATATTGAAGAATCTATGAGAGCAATACAATTCTTCCAATATATCTCTCATCACATTATCACAATGCAGAGAATGGAAACTCAATTATATGGTGAATCTTGTGAACCAGCGGGACGTAGAGATTGTATCATATACGGGGTTGGGTTTGCAAGTAAGGTTTTCCTCTAACTTTCTAGGCGTTTATGAAATCAAAAATAATTGCAAACGTTTTTTTTTTTATATGGTCATCAAAAGGTTTTCGAAGTTTTTATATCTCAAATAAAGTTTGTATGGTATCTCAAATGAAATTTAACAAGCAAAACTGAAAACGTCGATATATTTTTCTTTTAAATAGAATTGACATGACATGAAAATCAACAAATATGCAACTAGAGATGGTCCAAATTTGCTATTTTGGTAAATATTTCCGGTTGAAAATTCATTTTGTGTTATAACACTTAGAAATGAGAATGATATTATATAGCTTTATACAACAGAAAACTCGCGCATTGAGCGAATAACCATCTAGTATTTCTAAATAATACACAAACTTCTATTAAAATCCATAAATTAACCCTCCTCACACATGTCTAACAAACAATAAACAAACTGATTAAAATTGAAAGGAAAAAAATTGATTAAATTAAGAGAAAATTACCTTCTATGACACATTTTTTCCTTGGGTTTACAAAAATGACACATTTTGACACTCTAACACATTGTCTCACTTATTTTGATGTGAAAAGACATAGCTGCCCTCTACTGTAAATTTTCTCCTTCGAGGTGGACATTCAGAGATGGACAAATAGGTGGTGGATGTTCAAAGATGAATGAAGGGACGTAAACATTTTTATGTGGATAATGGACTTATGATGTTGTGGTATCTTTTGTATTAACTAGTGATCGATTGTTCTTTTACATTTTTATGAATTATATGCTGACCCTCCATTCTCATCTGAACATTTATTCTCCGACATGTGAACAAAAATATTAAAATAAGAGGTTATTGTAATTTATGTAGGATTAAATTCTTCTATTATGGCAGTTTTGGACGCATGGACATGTCTACATGGAAAAATTATCATGGACACCATATGAAAAACAACTATTCGTATATATATAAAAAAAAAAATTATCATGGATAAGACATGTGTGTCCATTTAGTATTAAACATTAGTATCAAACAAATGTTTAATATAAAATGGATGAATTTGTTGATTTAAACAAAATAAGATGTTATTAACGGTTATGCAGAATAAAATGCTTTTATTACCGCAATTTTGGCCATATGGACATGTTTGTATGGACACATTATTATGGACAAAGTATAAAAACGGACTCCATGTATTTTCATGAATCAAGATGCATATGATCGTTGTGTTTTAAGATTATTGAAATTTTCTTTCTATTTATCAACACCAAAATGCATATGAACATGTGTTTCAAGATGCATATGAACATGTGTTTGCTGCTGAATGGATATGCATATCTCTCTTACTTATCTTGACTAGTATTGTATTTGAATTGAGTTTTCGATTAAACTTTGGTGATATTTCGTTTTCATTTTATAGATATCTAAAATATATCCACGTTATTATGTCCAAATCGATGTGTCCATACTATATCGTACATAACTCATCATCCAACGAGATCTCTTTTCGTTTTATAGAACTTTTATTTTTTTTTAAATAATTTTTTAGGTTCTTTGTTTGACACATAAACTATAAAAAAATGGGTCTTAAAATGTAGGAAAAAAAAGAATTATCATTTATTTTAACCAAAGAAATTGTTTTAGTATTTCACAATATAGAAAATTATTAAACAAAACTAGTGGAGAATAATAATTATTTTATTCAGATTTTACATTTTTAACTTATGGATGGTAAATGAGTAAAGATGAACGGAGGAGCGTGGACACTTTTATGTTGGAGCAAAGATATTATGGTTCATAAATCACCAAAACAATGCAAATATGTGAAGAATATGTTAGAATGTAAAATTGTGTTATAGTGTGTAAATATACATTCATAATGTGTTATAGAATGTAACACACTCTTAGATTAATTAGCATCCGTCAAACCAAACAGACAATAAGGTCTCCCATGTGTTTAATACGATGTACGTGCTTCTTATCAATTACCTCTGATCTGAAAAAATAATTTAGAAAATTCAAGCATTGACGCGTAGACTTAATAAAAGTAGTGCGAAAGACTCTCACCAACAGCAATTATGGAGTATTGGCATTTGGTGCAAAACCAAGTAAGCGTCTTCAACGCACCCAAAAACCCATTTCATTAACACTCGATTGACATTTATCCCAACAAACCAATCCAAATCAATCTAACAAAAGCACACAAATGGATTCTGCATCGTCCAAGACCAAAGCTTTAGCCCTTCCGCTTCACATCTTAGGTTTCGAGATCGACGAGTTATCTCCGACGCGTGTCACAGGTCGTCTTCCCGTTTCTCTAATATGCTGCCAGGTTTCTTCTTCTTATTCTTCTTCAATTTGATCATTAACCCCTTTTCCCCCAAATTCTGAGAAAATTTTCAATTTTTCCTCGAAAGCCTTTCAAGGTGTTACACGGTGGTGTATCTGCTTTGATGGCTGAGTCTTTAGCAAGTATAGGAGCTTACATGGCTTCTGGTTTCAAAAGGGTCGCTGGAATTCAACTCTCGATCAACCACTTGAAGAGTGCTGATCTCGGAGACCTTGTCTTCGCCGAAGCATCTCCTGTAAGCACAGGCAAAACCATTCAGGTTTGGGAAGTCAAGCTTTGGAAAACAACAAAAGGGTCAGAGAAAGGTAACAAAACCTTAATATCTTCCTCTAGAGTCACACTCCTCTGCAATCTTCCTGTCCCTGATCATGCCAAAGATGCACTAGACCGGATCAAACTGATCTCCAAGTTGTAGATTTCAAAGCTTTGTTCTCTCTATATATATATATGATTGTGTTTATCTTTACTAATGGCTCTTTGTTAACTAGTGTATATGTATCATCTTCTAAAAATTTACACTTTTGGGTGATTATAAGCTAATAATGGCTAAAGACAGCCATACCAGAATGTCTTGGCATCTTAATACCAATTGGATTTATGTGTGTTTGCAACAAATGAAGTTAATTGACAAATATTATTCTTCTGTAAGAGATCCTGTTTGGCCTGGAAAAAAACAGGATGAAACTTTGTTCTCATGAGCTTACATCAGATTTGTTAGGACAGCTTGTATTTGCAGACAGAAGATGTGGTCAGATCTCAATCGATTCTAGGAGCTAGAATGCTTGTTGGATGCGCCATTCAACCACCACAAATCCTGTGCTTTTTTGTAACAAATAAGAATCAATTGAACATAAGATATAGATGATATAAGTCTCTCTTTAACTGAGTTGGAATAAACAGTTTGGTGAGTTTCATGTCTCTTCAAGCAACAAATAATGATCTCTTTTAGATTCCAAGAAACGGCAGGAAAATTACCTCCAGTGTTAAACAGGCATATCAATCCGACCACAGAAGCTGAAAGAAGTTTGTTCCCTATTGTTAGGAACACACAATAGAGTTGACTCTCCTATTAACAACAAGCTAGAGATGAAAAAAGACTTTACTTCCATTTTAATTGAGGAGAAAACATTACCGAGCAACATAAGCAACACACCTGAGTGATGTGAGGATCCCACCTTCACTTCAGATCCTAACAAGCTGGAAGGTTTAATGTACTCAAAATTGGCCTTTTTATTACTTTTGAACATTTAGAGAGAAAACAAAATCTGCTCTTTGCATCCACCAGCCAAAATATCATATCAATTATCAAGCAACTCCATAGAAGATCATTATCAGTATCAAATACACGAAAACCTGTAACACCCGTGACCAAAAGCTTAACAAATACGCTTCATGTTTTTTTAAAAGCTTCACAATTCAGAATTTTTACAATAGGCGCAATCTGATTTTGTAAAGGATAAGTCACATACAAATAAGAATAATACAACGACAACAATACCGTTTACTAAATCGAAAAGGGAAAAATGAGCAGAGTCGAGATGAAAACTTCTCTCTTTAATTCTTTAGACTTATGTAGTGTGCTCGTTTAATTGCTTTCAAAAATCTTAGGATACAACTGTTTTTCTCTTCTGTTTCACAGCATATGAGAACGAAAGCTGGCAAACGCTAGTACTATGTTGCACTCTTAGACTCGATAAATGAGAGTTATTTGTTTTTTCGTTAAAGTGTATGAAATGGAGGTGAGAAACTCTGTTTTATACAAGCGCAAGACTTCTTGCCGGGGCCAAAAACCGCTCAGTCATAACTTGAACATTGACGACGGTCGAGTTAAGGCCCATAATTAATTCTGTTCGCTTCACGTTTTTGAATTCAATATAGAAGAGATTTTGGTTTTATGTTGACCAAATCAATTTATAAAACTCAAAGGAATTGATCAAAATAAAAACAGGTTAATGGGCCAAAAGCCCAATTGACCAAGTCCCAATCCCGAGTCTGAGCCGGCATGGCACAGCTCGGCTCGGTGCGATTATGTGGTTACCAACACACCATACTTTATCCGAGGCATTAAATTTTGTTATGAGTTTATTCACTACATATACAATAAGTTTTCACATCTAACTTTTAGTGTGAGACATTTTATATTTAGTTGAATTTCAAGATTTTCAAGCT
This sequence comes from Eutrema heterophyllum, assembly GCA_002933915.1. Lineage (NCBI taxonomy): Eukaryota > Viridiplantae > Streptophyta > Magnoliopsida > Brassicales > Brassicaceae > Eutrema > Eutrema heterophyllum. Next base: position 95,112 of record PKMM01038591.1, on the reverse strand, counting down.
CTTTAAGTTACCCACGTGGGATCTTCGTTTTTCATTCAAATTATCTCCAATCTTGACATATAAATACATCACATTATAGTGTTCCTAATGAAGATTTCATCATATCCAAGACATTCCGACGAAAGACTTTGCCGGAAACGCTACTGGAAAGTGATCGGAGCCACTATGTCAAAACAAGTTGGGTACGACCACTAACCATAATATTGTAAATGTGAAATGTGATTAACTCCAAACAACAGTTTCTATGATTTGGAAAAGCACCAAATCCAATGTTTTATTCACTAAAAAAATTTCAAATCAATTTTACAATAATTTCACTTAATAGAAGTTTAACAATATAAAACCCCTTAAATTGTCGGTGACCCCTGCGAATCTGCTTCATCATCATTATTAATTGGGGTTTTAATGAAAAAATCTCTCAAGTGAAGATGGATCGAGAATAAATCTCTCAATTATAAAATTAATGTAAAAACTTTTCAATGTTAATGAAAAAACTCTCCGTTTACAATAGCGTTGATCGGTCTCGGATCTTAGAGTCAGATTTAAAGGTTTGTTACTTTATATAACATATAATTTTATTATTAGAAAAATCAGTGAATTGACTACATTCATAAAAAGATTAGTTGATGGTAAAAATCCGAGTCACCTCGTGGTTATCAAAAAAAAAATATATATTATCACTATTATAGGTAACATGCGGTACTTAATAGTTAATACCATGTCGATTTTTTTTTCCTTTCTCGAGAAAGAGGTTACGTATCCGTGATTTACATATAAACACAATTGGGATTTCCCATCGTCATATATAATAATCTTACGATTGCGAGGTTTTCTAAAACCGAACTAGTCGGGTTGGTCGGTATGATTTGATATACAGAATTTAAACATTGCCCTAAAATAGAGAAATATTGGTTTGTAAGATGCATTTAATATGTATGTAGGTTGGTCGGTATGATTTGATATACATAATTTAAATATTGCCCTAAAAATATTGGTTTGTAAGATGCATTTAATATGAATTTACATATATGTCTCTTTATATCATTTTTAACAACTACTACCTCTGTAACTCTGTTCCTAAAAAAATGATTTACTACCCCTGTTCCTAAAAGAATGATTTACTACCCCTGTTCCTAAAAGAATGATTTTTAGAATTTTCAGACAAATTAAGAAATAATTAATATGTAGCAATTAATGTATAGTTTTCTTACTCTACACACTTCTCCATAACTCTAAACCAATAATAATTCAAATATTTTCAATTAATATTTTTTGAAGTTTACAAATACTAATAGATTAAAAATGCATATAAGATATAAAAAAAAATCTATTAAAAACGGAAGGAGTATTTATTTTGTCTCATCTTGCATTTTAGCTAGCTATTTTTTCAAGTAAGAATATAAGTAATTCTATAACTAGAACTGAGTCCATTTTGAGTTTTAAAATACCACAATTAAAAAAAGGATCGTTTTACCATATTAAATTTTGAGTTCATGACTTCTTGAAAAGAGACTTTTATTATTTTGCCATAAACCAAATGATTTTTTTTTTTCAAATTAAAGTGTCAAAATTATTTTATAAAAATGAGGGTTGCAAGCACCAAACTTGAAGTTAGTGGTGGGACCTGTCTACAACATACTTTCTATTCGATATTGGTGAAAGCTTTTTTTCATAGTTTTATATTATTCTCATAATATTTTAATGGTCAAATACATAAAACAATATCTCGATTCACATTGGTATAATGTTTTAGTTGAATTTATTAGTAAATTGTTCTCCTTTGCATTGTTTTCAAATTAGATTATTATAATATTTTTCTTTTTGTTTGCAAGTTATAATAATTAAAACTGTTTAAAAATCTAAATTGGTGGTGCATATTATTATAAATTACACATTAGTAGTTTTTTATTCTTATTGGTCTATTTGATATAATTTTATAAGTTTACTATTTAAAGTATTTTTTTCAACAACTTAATAATAATAAAAACGGCTTAAAAATCCAAATCGAAAGTAAAAAGTTTACATACATACTTTCGGATATAGTAAAGCAATATGTAATAATTTATTTGTTTTTGTATTGAAAGTATGTAGGATGAACTAGATAGAAAGAAAAAAAAGCAAATAGCTCTTTATTCTTGAAGAAATTTTCAAAATGTGTTGAAAATGCAAGTTATTTTGTAGGTGTGGATACCATATTCACCTGTTCGAAATAGTTTGTTGTGAAAATTATTACCTTTTTTTTCTGTGTGATCATATAATGTATGGTTTATTTAGAATGTAAAAAAGAGTGAATTCTGCATAAATTTCTATATGTCATTATAATTTACAAATAAAGTATTAAATATTGTACTAAATGAAATCAATTTAATGGATATATATATATATATATATTTCTATATATTACAACTTTCAACATTTTATTATATACTTATAAATAAATAAATAAATCTATTGATGCTTTCTTTTTTTTTGGTCAAAAAATCTATTGATGCGTTCAAGTTTCTTTTATTACATCAAATTGAATCATTTGATCCTATGAAAATGGGCGAATTTTTTTGAAAATATACAATTTTTTGAAAGAAAAAAAAACGGAGTGAGTACTGAGTAAGTACTGCCTCTTGAATTTACAGAGCCGACAAAATAAACATTTGATTTTATAGATATTTCGCACGTGTGGACGTACGTGCCATACTGAATTAATTTGACACGCCTTTGAGTTGAGAGGTTCATTTTGAAATCCACTATACAAATTCGTTTGGGGGAAAAGATACACATATATAACTCCATAATAAGAGTCTATGTCGTGTACACAATCATAATCTTTTCGTTTCGATCGATAGAGAAACTTAAAATTAAAAATTAAGCTTTTATGAAATACACTTTATATATGTATGCAATTGTAGATTTTTTGTTTTTTGACATAATATGCAATCGTAGATTAAATACCATAATTAGACTATACAGTTCGGAATTTTCTAATAAAAGTGAAATAAAAACCTAAAACAATATTTAAAAAACATAAACCAATCTATTCGTTGCTATATGTTTTTGAGCTGCAGGCTCGTAAAAACTTAAACTTAATATAGTTACAAAACCATATTTTGATCTAAGTAAAATGGTTATATTAAGGTATGTTATCGATCTTATATACATAATTTCAGTTTAAAATCATAAAAGTAATCATCTAAAAAATATGTTATGGATTTTACATTGGAATTGAGATGAACCCAATATAGCCAATAATTCGTGTGTTGCTAATTAGTTTTGAATGTACATGAAGCTTAACTTATAGTTATAATATTATTTTAATGCAAAAAAAAAAACTAATGCATTCTTTCTTTTTTTACAGCAAAACGAATGCATTCGATTCTAAAATTTAATAAATTTACTTCACAAAGAGAAAAAAAAAACTGTTATATTATGGGTTGATGTCAATAGAAAGTTGTAGATATTGTATAAACTCTTGCAATACTTTATACTTCTCATATCCATTGAACCGGTTATGCTCACAATAATCAACTATGTAGGTTCTTTATGTGTAAAAGCAATTTATGCGGGGTAAACTAACTAATATTTATATTTTACACATTTTTTTAATAAGTTTTCATAAACTTTTTAAAAAATTGAACAGATGTTAGAGACTTGTTTAATCTAATAGATGTATACACAATTAGAATTAACTATTTGAAATGGTGTTCAATATTATGAAGAATGAAAATAATGATATTGTTAGGTGTACGAACACCACATGGAAAATACAATAAAACCTAGAACATTATATTAGTGATGTTGACCAATCCATTGGAAGTTTTAAGAAATTTAACAGTTCTTTTTCGTAAACAAGAATATAAATAATCATTCGTTATGAATTTTAAAAATAATTATATTCGCACTCGGCGGCTCATGTGTATAATGTATATATATTTTGTTTTTGTCAACAAATGTATATTTTCTTATAACGACAACTTTTGTTCTTTACATCTATATTTTGTTTTTCTCGTGTTACATATTACAACTAGTGTGTTCTTGGGGTTCCATGATATATGGGTGATGGGTCAATAATTACTCAAAAAGTCTTGACTTTTCCACATCGAGCTAAAATTAATAAAAAATTAATGGGACCCTTGATCTTTCTTAATGAACTCGAGGATCTAAAAGGAAGACAGGTCTCACACTTATTATATAGTAGTAGTTTTCTGCAGATCTTGTCATCAAAATAAGAAACTTTCCTAAGAGGACGACTTGCTTTTAATAAAACGTTTCTGCGTATCTCTCTTTAATTAAATTAAATAAATAAATATAAACTCTATTTTCTCAACTGAATTAGAAGATACAGGGCGGATCTAGCAATATGTTTGACTAAGGCATAAAATTATATGGGAAAATTTGATAAATGCAACTTTGACAGTACTACTTTGCAAAACTACCTTTAAATGAATTGTCTTTCAAAAATACAACAAACATTAGATGATATACTTAAAATACCCTCAATTAAACTTAAACAAAAAAAGTATATAGATCTGGAGATCTGTCGCTGTGATTTTGCCGACAATACGATCTCGCTGGTGTTCATCGTCGCTTTCCGTTTCTCACCGTCTCTCTGTTGGAACAATTTTAATAAAGACAAATTGGCTTAATTAAAATAGAAGAAGTGAATGAAATAGCCCATAGATTTTGATGGCTAATTAAATGTGTGTGTATGTTTTGTCCCACATTGGAAAGAATGGGAAAAACACACATGTTTATATATGGAGGAATCAATATCTTTGTTCAAAAGGCTAACACCCATGGTGTTATAGAGAGAGGATGGGGAACCCCCACGCGCCGCCGCCGCCTAGCCTAGCCGGGCTCGTGGTCTTGTGGTCTTGTTCGTAGATTCCGTTTTCAAGTGAGTGTGACTGAGATCATATCTCGACTCCGTGTCTCCATTTTATCATGGGTTACGGTACTACACTCTCACCATCGTTCGCCGTTGATAAAACAGCGACCTCACTCAACTTCATCGTTAACACACCATATCGTCACCTAGTTCACCCTCGCCGCCGGCAAAGATTTTAAGCTATGATGCTTGGTTAACCAACTCCGATCGGAGAAGATTTCGTGAGGAGAATCACAAAATTGTTTTTTTGTGGAAATTGAAATATTTTTCCATCTGTTCTGGTAAGATTATTCGGTGTATCAATCTGAATCCTTATTCAATCAAAATCGGAAGAATTCTAGAATATCTTGGTATTGATTTTTTCTTGCACGCGATCTGAGATTCATGGATTAGGAAATGAAACAACGGCTGTATCAAATTTTCCTTGAACTGTAGTGTCTAACCATAAATCATCTTCATGTCGAATGTTTTCGAAGCTTTAAATTAAGTCTATGGTGACTATTCTCGTCGTTTGTTCCTTCCTTTTTCTCGTTTTTCATATCATTTTGGCGAAATCTCTTGATGAACCATTAATTTGATTTACATGCCGACTTAAATCAGGCTATATCAATGGTTTCATATTATGCTTCATCTTCAGAGCCCTCACAGATTCGAAGTGTCTACATACCATGATGATTCTTTCATGATTCTACAGCTGCTAATTAAACCAGTTTCTATTATATTCTTTGTAGCCAAATGGAGACTTTCCTATTCACATATGAGCCTAAGAACGAGGAACACCGGCACAATTTCTGTGATCAGATCTCTGATGCAGTTCTCCATGCATGCCTTGACCCAGACAGCAAAGTTGCTTGTGAGACATGCTCCAAGACCAACATGGTCATGGTCTTTGGCGATATCACAACTAAAGCCAAAGTGGATTACGAGAAGATCATCTGTGACACCTGTCGTGCCATTGGATTTGTCTAATTATACATGATCACTTTTGTTTTGTGAATAGAAAAGAACGTGACATAAGAGTATGTCACCGTTTGACTCATGTTTGTTTTCTTGTTTGGACCATGGGTACGTCATGCCATGTTGTCAAAACAAAAACAAAAACAGTTAAAACTTAAATCAAAAGACCTACAAAATTAACAAGTGTTTATATGGTTTTATAAAGATTTATAGAAATGTTTTAAAAAGTTCATAGACTATAAAACCTTTTAAAAGTTCGTAATTGTAAAATCATTAAAAATTGGGTTTTACAAATCTTTTTAAAATATTTTAAAACCTTATAAAATCTCAAATAATCATGAAGAATTGGGATTAAAAATCTTTTTAAAACCTTTGAAAAAAGAACTGATGTGGGAGGGAATAAATCTGATTAGAAGTGGACAAATGTGATCTATGATAATTGATAAACATAAATATACATTTTTATAGAACTTTATAAATGTCTTGTGCGGATTTTCACAACTGTTACAAGATTTTTAATTTTAAAAATCAGATTTTAATAATTTTATAAGATTTTAAAAGGTTTTATATAGTTTTAAAAGTTAAAAGTTTTCAAAAAAGTTTACAATGTTTAATAAAGTCTTATAAAGGTGTTTATACAACTCATGAACCATAATTTTAACCAAACTGCCAAATCCAAGAGATAAACATTGTTTTGCATCTATGTTCTAAAAAATATGGGAGATATGCCAAGAATAACAAGTGAATAAATAAATTATCATTAGATCATAGGACAACTGGTCTATTCAGAATCATATTGTTCATAAAATCATAAATCATTATATAAGCTTCTTTTTTTTTTCATAAATCATAATTCATTATATTTGTTAATAATATTGTTTGCTGTTTTTTCCCAAAGTTGCAGAGAGGACTGAACTCTATTACTCATGTACATGTTTTATGGATAAAAAACGTTAAAAAGACATTATTATTATTGGTTTTACAAAGCTTTATAACAGACTTTTAAAATGTTGTAAATTGGCCACATAACTTATAGATTTTTGGGTGAAACTCTCACTTAGACATTTTATTAAAATTTATAAAATCATATAAAACCTTTTAAAACTATATAAAACAATATAAATCTATATAAATCATATGAATTTTTGGTGAAACTTCCACTTGGCATCTTGTTAAATCTTTATAAACCCATATAAATTCATAAAAATCATATAAAAACTTCGACGCGGAGAAAACCCATACATTTAGTAGACACACGCCTTAACCGCTCGGTCCAAGGGATCCTATTGGAAAACCATTCTAATATAAACCATATAAATCATCTTCGGTTTTATAAAAACTCCTATAAAGTTTTTTAAAACCATTATTGTTACTAGTTCTTACAAAGCTTTATAATGAATTTTTAAACGTTTTAATTTGGTCACATAAGTAATGGATTGTTGGTCAAACTCTCACTCAAACATCTTGTTAAATCTTTTTAAACCTATATAAATCCATATAAACCATATGAATTGTTGGTGAAACTCCCACGAGACATTTTAAAAAAAATCTTTATAAAATCATATAAATCCTTTTAAAACTATATAAAACCATATACTTCAATGTAAATATGGATTTTTGGTAAAACTCCCGACTTCTTGTTAATTTTTTACAAAACCATATAAATTCATAAAAACCTTATAAATCAGTTTTATAAAAAAACACGTCCGAAAGTTTCAAACTATAAAAAACCATATAAGTTTATAAACACTGTCTTGTTTTTATTTGAAAATAATAGAGGTGGGCGATGAGATTTTGTAAGTTTATGAACTAATTTATAAGACTTTATAAATTATGTTTCATCTAATATATCGAACAACACTAAATTAGAAGACTTTATAAATAAATAAAAAATTCTTAGCCATGAAAAGCAAAGACAAAACAAAAGAGTTTTCTTACCCACGAAAAGTAAAGACACAACCAAAGAGTTTTCTCACCTAGGAAAAGCAAAGACCAAACAATTAAAACTTGAATCGAAACAATATACAAATTTGTTAAAAGTTAGTAAAGTTTATAAGAACTTATAAAGATGTTTATAAATTTCAAAAACTACATTTTTCCTCTCTAAACCAAATATATTTATAAACTTATCTGCGCAGTTTTTATATGGTCTGGCCCGGAATTAAATTCAAAAAAGGCGAAGATAGCTTGGCACGATGTTTGTAAACCAAAAGAAGAAGGAGGCATGGGTTTAAGATCACTTGTGGTGGTTAACAAAGTAAGCTGTCTAAAAATGATTTGGCGAATTCTCTCTTGTACGTCGTCACTAGGGTTGATTGGGTTCGTAAGTTCTTGATTCGTAAAGGTTTACTCTGGTCAGTCAAAGAAACATCGTCTTTTGGCTCTTGGATGTGGAAGAAGATGCTCAAACTTAAAGACATTGCAGCTACGTTCGTGAAGGTTGAAGTACACAACGGTTCTACAACTTCTTTTTGGTATGACAACTGGGCACCGATGGGACCTCTGCTAGCACACACTGGGGTACGAGGGTGCATCGACTTGGGAACTGACATTTATTCAACAGTGGAGCAGGTGCTTTAATCTCATCGACGACGGCGCCATCGGGTTGAGATTTTGAGCCAAATTGAAGAGGCTATTCTAAACCTGCGACAAAAACTCATGCTCACAAGTCCAAGATGTTGTCCTCTCGCGTTGGGAAGGGGATAAATTCAAGAAACAGTTCAGCTCAATGATGACATGGACACAACTCCGCACAGTACAGCCGATTCAAGAGTGGCACAAGGGCATTTGGTTTCCATATGCAACGCCCAAATACTCTTTTGTGTCATGGCTGGATATGCACAATAGATTGTCGACGGGCGATAGACAGACTACATGGAATATTGGAGCTAATGGATCGTGTATTTTCTGCCAAGATTTAGAGAGTCGTAACCACCTCTTTTTTGAATGCTCTTATTCGATGGAAGTTTGGGCAGGTTTGACTCGAGAACTAATTGGAGGAAGATACACGGCACATTGGGAGGAAATAATCACTATCCTAACAGATTCGGGACAAAACAAGATGAAGTTGTTTCTATTTCGGTATTGCTTTCAATCCACAATCCACTCCATATAGCGAGAAAAAATGGAAGAAGGCATGGAGAACCCCACAACCATCCAACACGTATAATCCAATACATTGACAAGCAAACTCGAAATCGGCTACCATCTATTCGACGATTAGGAGATGGAAGATACGAGGAAGAGACGCAAGTTTGGTTGGCCACTCGATGCTCCTTTGTTATTTGGTCACATTCTCAGAATAGGTTCTTGGTTTGCACAATTCCTCAAAATTTTAGAAACGAAGCATTCATTGTACAAAACGTTATTTTTTTGGATTTGAATTAATTTAACATTTAAATTCAAAAAAAAAAACTTAAATATATACAACATACCAACAAACCTAAAACAAACAAACAACTCAAATTCAAATCTAAACAGTTGAAACAATATACAAAAGTATTAAGAATTTATATGATTTTACAAAAATTTGTAAAAATGTTTATAAATATACATAAGGCCTTGCATTGACAGATTCTACAGACTCTTTGGTTTCCCATTCCCTGCACATAAAGACTCCATTAGCATAGAATAACCATAGTTTTATTAATGTATAATCGAGCAAATGAACGCAACTGCTACTAACTTAACATAAGCACTGAGCATGAAATGAACAACGGATGTTGCTTGTTCCATGTTAGCATATCCCCATCATGTTGACATCAGATGCAGGTCTCGTAATGTCATAGTTTCCAAGACCGATTAAATAATCAGAATCGGAGAATAGGCATTTGATCTTCAACAGAAATAACAAGAACAAAGTGAAGTGCATAGACACAGACAACCTCTTCATCTTTACAGTCCTAACTTCCTTATGCCATCATAAATTGTAAAACTGTGAACCTCTTTGAGACAAGAATATAGGACCTGAAACCAGTCACTCTTCTACCAGCTTTTTTAACTAATGATCCATCTAATGCAAATGATTCATGTTTTTTCTTTCCCTGTGAGAATTTAAACATACTTGGAAAGATATTATAGACAACTCATTCATAAATGTGTACATTAAGAACTTCTACCCGATGATTTTGAGCCATTGATATATCTGCAATCTCCACCGCTAGGTTATCATCATCTCGGCCATTCATCTGCCTCATATCCTTCCTCCGTTTTCCTCTCCGTCTTATCCAATCCACCTTCAAATCCTACAAAATCCTCCGCCCAAATCGTAGTCGTACTTGACATTTAGAAGAAAGAAACATATAATAACGTTTAATGCATTTATTTTAGGATGACTAGGTAAATGAGAAATTAAAAAAGAAAACAAATATCTAAAAAAAGGAAAATAGGGACTTGATTGAAAGAAACTTAAATGAAAGGGGGCCATTTAAAATCGGACAATGAAATTAATGGGGGCAATAAAATGAATTTTGCATTGAATTTCTGTAATCATTCCAAATTTACTTAACAAAAATTACAAATATTAAAAAATTAATGGGGGCCATACCTCCTTTACTAGATACCCCTGGGAAGATACATGTAATAATGTGCAAGAGATTCGAATCCGAAATTTCTCATTCCAATGAATTTCTTCTATTTTTTGTTTTGTTCATCTTTCTTAATCAGCGGATATTTTGGGTCAAGGTCGTGGGTACATCATTAAAATAATCGTAATTGAAGCATCTGAACTTACATTTTTTTTTCCAAGAAGTCCTGGTCCAACGAATTCTTATCATATATATCTATTAGATTAACATTGAGCAACTAATGGTAGTTTAGCTTAGTGTGAAACGTTAGTACAATAAAACAAACAAACATTAGACAATGAAAACATATTAGTGTCATAAAAAAATATAATCGTTGTTAAATTTATATTAATTTGTCTCTAACTTTAAAAAAAAATCAAAACAAATTTATTTTATTGAATTATGTGGATGAAAACTAAACACACAATCACTATTCTACGACTAACTAAAAAACAAAAAAGGAAACTGCAATACAAATGGTGTAGGACGCAGATGCTAATTGTGAATAAAGTCAATACTCCATTTTGGAGTAATTATTACTCGTTAGAAAAAGAACTTCTTTTTTTTTGTTTGTTTTGAACATCATTCGTTAGAAAAAGAACAAAAAAGGTATTTAGTGCATATAATAGTATTTGTTGCCAATAAAACGAATATAATAAAAATGCGAAGAGCAAAGTTGCTTTTATCTCTCTTTCTTCTCTCTTCAGTTTTTCTGGGAAGATGTGGTTGGTTTCGTCTTCTTCTTCGTGGCTCTCCGAGCTCTCATGTTCTTCTTCGGCGGTTATAGAATCAACATCTTCTCTTCCAGTAGCAATCCAATGGCTGAGATTTGTTTTCCTTTCTCCATGCCCTCAACGTGTTCTCTTCTCCGCCGTAGATCTTCTTCTCATCGTCGTCCTCGTCTTCTTCGCTCTTCGGAAACTCTTTCCTTCTTCTTCTTCTTCCTCCGCCGAGATTAGGAAACCCCTAATCGGAAACCGTGGAAGAATCACAACCAGAACAAACACGTGGTTCAAAACGACGGTCATAGTCACCGTTCTATTGTCGTTTTGCTCCGTCGTGCTCTGTGTTTTGGCGTTCACGGGGAAGCGACGGACTCAGACACCATGGAACCTCATAGACCCGCTGTTTTGGCTGATCCACGCCGTCACAAACGCCGTCGTAGCGGTTCTCGTCCTCCACGAGAAGAGATTCGCAGCTCTGAACCATCCCTTATCTCTAAGAATCTACTGGGTTTCAAGCTTCGTCGCCGCAACTCTCTTCGCCGTCTCCGGGATTCTCCATTTACTCTCCGACGGCTCCAACGCCGCGAGTCTGAGAGCAGGAGACGTCGCTTCGTCCTTCTCCTCCTTCCCGTTAACCGCCTTTCTGCTCATCGTTTCCGTTAGAGGAACCACCGGTGTTGTCACAACGGAAGCGGAGGGGAACAGCGACAGTCATACGAAACCGTACGACGCCGTTTCGGAGAAATCCGACAACGTCTCTCTCTACGCAACCGCTTCGGCTTTCTCGAAGACGTTCTGGTTATGGATGAATCCTTTACTGAGCAAAGGCTACAAATCACCATTGACGCTCGAACAAGTCCCGACGCTCTCTCCAGAGCACAAAGCAGAGACACTCGCGCTTCTCTTCGAATCGAGCTGGCCGAAACCGTCGGAGAGCTCGAGCCACCCTGTCCGTACGACACTAATCCGATGTTTCTGGAAAGAAATCCTCTTCACGGCGATCCTAGCGATCATCCGTCTCTGCGTCATGTACGTTGGTCCCGTCCTCATCCAGAGCTTCGTCGATTTCACCTCCGGCAAGAGATCCTCGCCGTTGCAGGGCTATTACCTCGTCCTCGTCCTCCTCATCGCCAAGTTCGTCGAGGTCTTGACGACACACCAGTTCAATTTCAACTCGCAGAAGCTCGGGATGCTTATAAGGTCAACTCTAATCACTGCACTGTACAAGAAAGGTTTGAAGCTCACCAGCTCGGCGCGTCAGAACCACGGCGTCGGGCAAATCGTGAATTACATGGCCGTTGATGCACAACAGCTTTCTGACATGATGCTTCAGCTCCACGCAATCTGGCTTATGCCGTTACAAGTGACCCTCGCGTTAGTGCTTCTCTACGGAAGCCTAGGCGCGTCTGTAGTGACGGCCGTCATTGGCCTGACCGGAGTGTTCGTGTTCATCCTCCTGGGGACTAAGAGAAACAACAGATACCAATTTAGCTTGATGGGAAACAGAGATTCTCGGATGAAGGCCACCAACGAGATGCTCAATTATATGCGAGTGATCAAGTTCCAGGCTTGGGAGAATCATTTCAACAAGAGGATCCTCAATTTTAGGGACATGGAGTTTGGTTGGCTCTCCAAGTTTCTCTACTCGATAGCCGGAAACATCATTGTTCTCTGGAGCACGCCGGTGCTTATCTCTGCGCTCACCTTCGCCACCGCGCTTTTCTTGGGAATCAAGCTTGACGCCGGGACTGTGTTCACCACCACCACCATTTTCAAGATCTTGCAGGAACCTATTAGGACGTTTCCTCAGTCTATGATCTCTCTCTCGCAGGCAATGATCTCTCTCGGCAGACTGGACTCGTACATGATGAGCAGAGAACTGTCGGGAGAGGCCGTGGAGAGAACCATGGGTTGTGATGGTAGTATCGCCGTGGAGGTTAGAGATGGAAGCTTTAGCTGGGATGATGAGGAGAACGAACCTGCACTCAAAGACATCAACTTTAAGGTTAATAAAGGAGAGCTCACCGCGATTGTTGGAACCGTTGGCTCAGGAAAATCTTCCCTGTTAGCTTCTGTTCTTGGCGAAATGCACAAAACCACGGGCCAGGTGCGAGTGCGATTTTTTTTGTTGTTGGTAGATTCGAATAATTGACACTAGGAACATTGATTGATTCGAAACTGATTTATTTGTAGGTGAGAGTTTTGGGGAGCACAGGTTATGTAGCGCAGACATCGTGGATCCAGAACGGGACGGTTAAAGACAACATCTTGTTCGGTCTTCCGATGGATATAGAGAAGTACAACAAAGTTCTCAATGTCTGTTGTTTGGAAAAAGACCTGGAAATGATGGAGTTTGGGGACCAAACTGAGATCGGAGAACGGGGAATCAATCTCAGCGGAGGGCAGAAGCAGCGTATACAGCTCGCACGTGCGGTTTATCAGGATTGCGATGTATACTTTCTTGATGATGTTTTTAGCGCCGTGGATGCTCATACCGGTTCAGACATATTCAAGGTAACAAAGGGACTCACAAAAATCTTGATGTGCTATTAGTTTCAAAATGTAACACAAGTTGAATCTTGTTGTTTGTGGTGTTTTTTTTTTGTAGAAATGTGTAAGAGGAGCTCTGAAAGGCAAGACCGTCTTGCTCGTAACCCATCAAGTGGACTTCTTGCACAACGTCGATTGCATTTTGGTGTGATTCAGACTTTTTACCTGATTGAAATCGAGAGATTTGAACTTGTACTTACGAGATGGAGTTTCAGGTGATGCGGGAAGGGAAAATTGTCGAATCAGGAAGATACGACGAATTAGTCAACTCCGGGTTGGATTTCGGTGAACTGGTGGCTGCACATGAGACATCAATGGAGCTAGTTGAAGCCGGTGCAGACTTTGCAGGATCAACAGCAATGATTACATCCCCAAGAGCACCAATGTCTCCCGGCGCAAGCTCCCCGAGAACGTCTATGGAGTCTCCTCACTTAAGTGATCTGAACGATGAACACGTCAAGTCGTTTCTCGGCTCTCACACTGTAGAAGATGGCTCGAAGCTCATCCAAGAAGAGCAAAGAGAAACCGGGCAGGTTAGCCTGCGAGTTTACAAACAGTATTGCACTGAGGCCTATGGCTGGTGGGGCATTGTGCTTGTTGTGTTCTTCTCTCTAACGTGGCAGGGCTCTCTGATGGCTAGCGATTACTGGCTCGCCTACGAAACATCAGCCAAGAATGCAATTTCATTTGACGCATCTGTTTTCATTCGTGTATACGTCATTATCACACTTGTTTCCATCGTTTTGGTGAGCTTGCGCTCATATTACGTCACCCACTTGGGACTCAAGACGGCTCAGATCTTCTTCCGACAGATTCTTAACAGTCTCTTACATGCTCCCATGTCGTTCTTCGACACCACACCATCGGGAAGAATTCTCAGTCGGGTGAGGCAACTTTCACCCTCTCAGCCTATTATACATAGATTTGAGTTGAGCAGAGATGTTAAAGGTTTGTCTCTTTCGATACTTTGCAGGCATCGACTGATCAAACCAATGTCGATATCCTCATTCCATTCATGCTCGGACTAGTGGCTTCAATGTACACTACTCTGCTTAGCATTTTCATTGTTACTTGCCAGTACGCTTGGCCAACTATATTCTTTGTGATTCCTCTGGGATGGCTCAACATCTGGTACCGGGTAGGCATCTCTTTGATTCTTATGTTCTGATGTTTCTTCTTTGATGTTCTAAACGCCACTTTGCCTTTGATCCTTCAGAACTATTACCTCGCATCTTCCCGTGAATTAACACGCTTGGATTCGATCACTAAGGCTCCCGTCATCCACCATTTCTCAGAGAGTGTAGCCGGAGTGATGACAATCCGATCATTCAGGAAACATGAGTTATTTAGGCAAGAGAATGTGAAGCGTGTCAACGCCAATCTTAGGATGGACTTCCACAACAATGGGTCAAACGAATGGCTCGGGTTTCGGCTAGAGCTGCTTGGGAGCTTGGTGCTCTGCATCTCGACTCTGTTTATGGTAATGTTACCCAGCAACGTAATCAAACCAGGTACAGATCACTAAACCCCCTTTTGAGTAGTTGATGCCACAATAGTCCTTGATATGATCAATCATGAATATTCTTTTGGTCTGATGCAGAAAATGTAGGGTTGTCTCTTTCTTACGGACTGTCTTTGAACTCGGTTCTGTTCTGGGCAATATACATGAGCTGCTTTGTCGAAAACAAGATGGTTTCTGTCGAAAGGATCAAACAGTTCACTGATATTCCTTCGGAAGCCGAGTGGGAGAGCAAAGGAAGCCTCCCACCTTCGAATTGGCCCTTCGATGGGAATGTACATCTCGAAGACCTCAAGGTAAGTTAAAAGAAACCAAACATCTTCATGATTATATAACTCACCTTTACCGCTCAAACTTGTGAAGTAGGATCTCATGAACTTTGTCTAAACAACAGGTACGGTACAGGCCAAACACACCACTTGTGCTCAAGGGAATCACTCTGGACATCAAAGGAGGAGAGAAGGTCGGTGTAGTTGGACGGACAGGAAGCGGGAAATCGACGTTGATCCAAGTCTTGTTCAGGCTTGTAGAACCATCAGGTGGGAGGATAATCATCGATGGGATTGATATATGCACTATAGGGTTACATGATCTCAGGTCAAGATTCGGAATTATTCCCCAAGAACCAGTCCTCTTTGAAGGAACAGTGAGGAGCAACATCGACCCAACAGATCAATACTCTGACGAAGAAATCTGGAAGGTGATGATAAAAACCTTTTTTTTTTGCCTCTTTATCTTCTAGCTAGAACGTTGAAGTTGCAATCAAAATCATGTACAATAAACTGCTTTTTATTTTCCAGAGCCTCGAAAGATGCCAACTCAAGGATGTTGTTGCTACGAAGCCTGAGAAGCTCGATTCTTTGGGTGAGTTCTTTTACAAATCGAGTTTGACATATATATATACATTTCATGAGATAAGAAACCTGAATGAAATACTTCACTGTTACAGTGGTTGATAGTGGCGAGAACTGGAGCGTAGGGCAGAGGCAGCTTCTATGTTTGGGCAGGGTTATGCTGAAACGAAGCAGACTTCTGTTCCTAGACGAAGCAACTGCATCTGTAGATTCACAAACCGATGCCGTGGTTCAGAAGATCATCAGAGAAGACTTTGCCTCGTGTACCATAATCAGCATCGCTCACCGGATTCCTACAGTGATGGACGGAGATCGAGTCCTGGTCATAGATGAAGGTAAGAGAAACACAACTTCTGTGTTTTCATTCACACGAATTCAACACTTATGATGATTAGTGACTTAAAATGGTAATAAAAAACAGGAAAAGCGAAAGAGTTCGATAGCCCGGCTCGTTTGCTGGAGAGACAGTCTCTGTTTGCAGCGCTGGTGCAAGAGTACGCTCTTCGATCTGCCGGAATATGAAACTTTTGACACCTGCCGGGACTGGAAGTTTACCTTTAAAGTTGCTAGAATAATTTAAAACATTTTTAACTGACACGAGAAGAACATCTTGTGTAATTTATTAGACAATTGTGAAATGTTTTTGATCCAAAAAGACATCACTGATTCACAGTAGATTCGATAAAACGGTAACATTCCATGGGCCAAGAGGAGTGCTACTGTACCAAATTTCCAGTTGTCAGTTCTTCGTCCCAAAAAAATATACTATGATCTGATCCAAGTAGCCAAATAGTTTCATTTGTGATGGATTATGGTCGAATCAACAAGTTAACTCAAACACTTTAACTAGAGATTGTTTTTATGAAATTTCCTTAAAGTTCTTCTCCTTTAAACAGCTTTGGAAAACAACGAAAGGATCAGAGAAAGCTAACAAAAGCTTAATAACGTCTAGAGTCACACTTGTCTGCAATCTTCCTATCCCTGATCACGCCAAAGATGCATCAGACCCTCTCAGACTGATCTTCTCCAAGTTGTAGATTTCAAAGATTTTTGTTTTTGTTTTTCTCTCTCTATGATTGTGTTTCTCTTTACCAATGGCTCTCTTTTTACTTGTGTATGTATCATCTTCTACATATTTAACCTTTGTGGGTGATGATAAGCTAAAAATGTGCAAGACCATCTTTCCATATAGTTGAAGAAAGCCCCAAATTTTGCAAAGATAGTTGACAAGTAGCATTCTACCTCAGATTTGTTAAGACAGCTTGTATCTGTAGACACATGAGTTTGAAATTTTGAATGCTTGTCGGGTGTACCATTTGCAGGCTCACCACAAATTCTGCGCCTTTTGTAACAAATAAGAATCATCAGGCATAAGCATAGTGGAGAAGATCATCAAAATTTGGCAAGCAATTGAACATAAGATATAGATGATTATAAGTTTCTCTCTCAAACTGAGTTGGAATAAACAGTTTGGTGAGTTTCATGTCTCTTCAAGCAACAAATAATGATCTCTTTTAGATTCCAAGAAATGACAGGAATCGAAACAAGAGCTCAGCGAGAAAAAAAAGAAAGAACCATGATCAATTGTTCCCAGTTTTTTCGAAGCAATTAAGGATTAAATTAGGAGTTTTTACCATTGGAGGATGACGAATAAGACGGAGAGATAATGCCCAATTACACGAAATTGAAGAAGACAGAGAGATCATGCTCGACACTCAACATCACCTTCGATGTCTGTCGCGCAAACTCGAGCGAGCTATTGTAATTAGGGTGCTAAATCCGGTTTAACCCATCCGAGGCTGAACAGAAATGATACCGAAACACACTAATTTGGAAAACAAAACCGAACATGGATTTTTTTTTTTTTTTCCGACAAACAATTTCATTAATATCAAAATGTGGTTACGTAGTCAATATATAAATACGGTTACAAAGTCAATATACAAAAACTTCCGGAAAACAAATTATTACATATGCAGATATATGCGCCATATGTTAAGAATGACATAACATGAAAAGTGAATTTGACGATGCTTTACGAAGTAAAGTCTTACTCGCTAACGGATGAGTAAGTCCATTATTTTACTTTTCCGTATTCTTTCTTTTTTCGATGTGAAATATATGTTTGGTTAGCAACTCTTGGCTAAACTTCGTAATTACACACAACATGATAAAATTCAATGCTTCCATTGTATGAAGATTTGTTTCTACAATTGGATACCAAAGCTTCCGTATCCAAGTCCTTCTATTAGGGTTTAGCTTTGACTTTGTCCCCCCTGGTTGAATGACTTTACTTTTCTCCCCTTTGAATTCAACATGTGAAATCGTTTCCTACTAGTGACTTTGGTTTCCTCTTGTGTTCTATAAATTCTGCAAATGCATATATTGAAGGTTCCAAAAAGTCTTCTCTCCCATAATTGTTGCCGAAGTGAAAGTTTCTGAAGCGTACTAAAACTGATGGAAAGTAAATCCAAAGAAAAAAAGCTTCGAGAACCATACTTTACTATGAAACACCACAACTCATGGGAATTCTTTGTCTCCTCTTCACAACTCTTAAGCGCTCACCATCATCCAAGACATCCAAACATAGAATATGTATTGTCTTCAGATACAAGAGAGACCCAATAACAACGAAAATTCTAAGATCTGTCCCATAAACACATACCTTTGTTTGTGAAATTATCAACGCATCGTCAACGCCGACGATAATGACTTGCAATCGGCATCGGAAATTGTCAATCACAATTGATGATAATGGGGGATAACAACAAAGGAGAATCAATATTAAAGCGTTGAAAGAGATGAATTTCCAAGGCGGTTTAAGAATTTTGGATTCATCCGAAATGAATAATTTCCACCAACCATCAGAGATTTCACTCAACGGACTAAAACCGACATATTGGAACCAAAGCAATTGAAAATCCATCGTCGGACCAACGTTCTTTGAAAAGAAGAGAAAACAAAATTTGAAAAAACACATAGAGTCATCTCTTGAAAGAGAAATAGAAACCATGAGTCTTATTCCAAAATCTAAATAACTAAAGCCAGAAAAAGAAAGAGTATGGCCGACGCCGGAGCCGACGTCGGCCGGAGAGAAATCACGAAGAGAAGAGTTGGTTGAGATCGTTTTTGTTATGGCCTCTTTTTGGGAGAGAAGCGGTTTCTTAAAAACTTTGATTTCATTTCCTCTTAACATGGATTTAAATCGCAATTTTCAAGATAAAAGCGAGACGTATCCGTATCCGTATCCGTATCTGTATCAAACCGTATTTAGTTTTCATTCGAATCGAACCGAACTGAAAACCGGATTTGGGGTAATTGCTTGATCTGTTGCCCTTCTAATCTAATTCTAAAGCTTTGAAACGGTGACGTTTCGCATGTAAACATTTTTTTTTTTTGTAGACGTTTTGAAAAGGCGAAGACGGAGAGGGACGAAGGAAAGATTTGAGAAGTGATTCCGCCATTGAAGGTCACATCCGATTCTCCGACTTATTACTGAGAAAGACGAAGAAGTGGAGAGAGAGAGAGAGAGAGATCAAACAATGGATGATGACTGGGATTTGACAGTAGAAGAGATGGATGCTCTTGAAAAAGAAGCTATTCAGAGAATCAACCAGGAGCGCAATTCCTCTTCTTCATTGCGAACTCCCAACGAGGTTTTCACTTTCGCAATTACCATCTCTGGGTTTCAAATTATGGTCTTTAATTTTGGTTTTGTTTGCGATAGTTAGGGCAATTTCGGATGGCTTTTCGAGTGTTGTGTAATGGGTTCTTCTCACTTTTCTTTATCGTTTTGCTTCGCTTATGTGTGTTTCTTATGCTCAGGTTTCTAATTCGTCTCAAGGGACCAGAGTCTTACCTTCGACTCTCGCCCCTAAACCAAACAATGGTCAGTTGATTTTCCCATTAGCAATTGTCTGGTTTCCCTTGTCAATGAGAAGATGTTTCTTTTGCTTACTCTTTTTTGTGTCCTTTATCTCTCTGCATATGGGTTTGTTCACGTCTACTGTATTAACTGTGAGGCTAGCCTATGCGCCAAAAGGTGAGGGCTCCAAGGAACATGAGCAAAAGGTCTCTGTCAAAATTTTGCTTCATCATAGTGGAGATCTTGCTGCAAAGTTCCTCTATAACCAGGTAACTTGTTAGAAGTCTTCGCGTGGAAATGGTTGGTTGTTTTGTGTTTGACACTTACTTGCTGTGTAATATTATCCAGGCGGTGGTGGATGCTGTGCGTAAAATCCCTAAGGCTATTTGGAA
Organism: Eutrema heterophyllum; assembly: GCA_002933915.1. Lineage (NCBI taxonomy): Eukaryota > Viridiplantae > Streptophyta > Magnoliopsida > Brassicales > Brassicaceae > Eutrema > Eutrema heterophyllum. Next base: position 74,806 of record PKMM01038591.1, on the reverse strand, counting down.
TGCTAAAGAAAGGTTTTTTTTTCCTTTTATACTCTCTCATATGCGTGGTTCATTTGTGTGATTCTGTTTCTCTCTGTCTTTCTTATTTCCAACGCGCTTCGTTGTGATCTGTCATCAAAACAGAGAAATAAATCCTTGGCATGTAACGCCTTGTTTATTCTCGTGTTGAAATCCAGGTTATGGATCTTTCCTCAATCTTCATTGTCATCAGCAGAAAAAATTCTGCGAGAAGTTTCCAGCGTTAAAGTTGAGGTAAGCCACCTTGATTCTTTGAAAATTGAAACTGGTTCAGAAAGTGCAGCTTAAACTAGAGGTCAAGGGTCTCTTAGATACATAGCAATCTATTTTTCCTTTGAATGATCAGATAGATAACTTGGATCCTCTAGTGCAACGTGCAATAGCGTCTGCCTCAAGAGTTCCAGATCTACGGCGTAAGTCAGGCATCCTGTTTATTACTTCAGACACATTAATGATGTGATTTTCTTTTGGACCCTTTTTATGTCTTACTTTTCTCTTTTCTAATTTCCCTAGATCTGTATGACAAGATACCAAGCCACATTGAGCCAAAGCTTCTTCCATTTCAGCGAGATGGCATAGAGTATGTCAGCGATATCTAGTCTTCTTCATTAGCTCTGATTCTTCGTTATTATCAACTATTCAGCAACTTATTGCCCTTTTGGCGGCCTGAGAACTGTTTCCTTTGCCTCATGATCTGTTCCTGCCTTTCTCTTAAGGTTTATTTTGCAGCACGGAGGGCGTGTGCTCCTAGCAGATGAAATGGGTCTTGGAAAGACTTTGCAGGCAAGTGGTTTCCTGTCTAACATGCCTCAATATATCCTTTCATTTCTTTATGAGAATCTCACTCTCCTTTCATGGGAGAAGATATACTTAGTCACTTGCTAGGTAGATATGACGTTATGGTGATTATAAAATTTCTCCTCACAAGTATGGCTCCTTGCAAAACTGACAAGAAACTAATTCTGGAGATCTTGTCATGATTCACTCTGCTTGTAATTTTTTTTTCCATCAATTTTATTCACATGCCCATTGTCTGTGCAGGCAATTGCTGTGACCACATGCGTTCGTGAATCTTGGCCAGTTCTGATTATTGCACCATCTTCGTTACGTTTACATTGGGCAACGGTAAGCTCATGATCTTTGTATGAATTTTACGTGGACGTTGTTTTTGTCACTTTAGATGAAGATGATTCACTATATTACTTTCTTGCAGATGATTCACCAATGGCTGCATGTACCTCCGTCAGACATAGTTGTATGTAGTTTATTGCTTGGATAACATTTAGTAACTAGGATATAGCCATTCTTTATATTTTGCTCTCTAATGTAAGTCATCCTTTAGTAGGTAGTTTTACCTCAACCAGGTGGATCAAACAAGAGCGGATTTACTATAGTTTCATCAAATAGAAAGGGCACAATCCATCTTGATGGTGTCTTCAACATTATCTCCTATGACGTGGTCACTAAACTGGACAAACTCTTAATGGCGTTGGACTTTAAGGTGATTATATTGCTTCGTAGTAGTTTTTTGGTTGATTGTTCCTGACATCTTGATTTATAATGATCACGTTGGTTACAAATCAAGAACGTGAGAGTGAGATTCTTGAAATTGACGAGGAGACGCCAAGTTAAGGAATGGAGAGGAAGGAGGCATTTATGGATTCTGCGTTCCATAACTTGCATTTTTAGTTTTCGTCTCAGATATTTGGGGTTTCACTATGTACTTCTCCGTCTTTGCAGGTTGTTATAGCAGACGAATCACATTTTCTTAAAAACGCTCAAGCAAAGAGGACAAGTGCTTCCCTTCCAGTTATAAAGGTATTATTTATATATCATCCACTCATCGTTTTGCCTACTAAGCTAGTTTTAGGTTATCGGCTGACTGATGAAAAATCAGTTTCTTTTTGGTGCAACTGGAAAACTTTAGTACATTGTTAATAAGTAATATTCTATTTGAATCCATACCATTTGTTTCAGAAAGCTCAATACGCAATACTACTGAGTGGAACTCCTGCTTTATCTAGACCAATAGAGCTATTCAAACAGGTGATCCATCCATTTTACTTGTGTCGCGTTTCTTTATTTTGTTTGGCTTTGGATTTGTGAGGGGCGTGTGTATCTCTTGATGTGATTTGATTAACTAAAAAACCAAATGTTTATTTCTTTATTTCTTGGCAGCTGGAAGCTCTATACCCAGATGTTTATAGGAATGTAAATGAATACGGTAACAGATACTGCAAAGGCGTAAGTTCATTGCACATTGAGAAACTGCCTAGAATTTCATGTAGCGTAGTTACTGTTGCATCATAAAATTTTATATTTTCCATTCAAATTTCAGGGATTTTTCGGAACATTTCAAGGCGCAAGCAATCATGAAGAGTTGCACAATTTGATGAAGGCAACAGTAATGATTCGAAGACTTAAAAAGGATGTCTTGTCTGAACTTCCGTCAAAGCGAAGGCAGCAGGTTATTAGTAGTAGCTCTTTCTCTTATGCCCATGCATCTAATGTGATTTTTTACTACTTGCTATTGATTTCTTGTGACGGTATTATTTCTATCTTTGTGTAAATAGGTCTTCCTAGATCTAGCAGAGAAGGACATGAAGCAAATCAATGCTTTGTTTCATGAGGTAACTTGGTGTAGTGTTCAATATCCATGCAATTTACCTTCCTTGAAGGAACCGTTTCTGAGAAAAGGAATGGTCTTTGTATTATCTTTTATAGTTGAAGGTGGTAAAGGCAAAAATAAAGGATTGCATATTGGAAGATGATAAATCTCTTAAATTTACAGAGAAGCACCTTATCAACAAGGTATTGATTTGCTTTTTCTAAATTATTTCTTAACAGCCAGTGAAGTTTATTGTAACAACAATGGACCTGCTTGATTCAACTTGGTGTACTTTTAGCTGATAATATATGTTCTTCTTTTGTTTCGCTGGACCTGCTTGTTATTTCCTAGTGACTTGTAACATCTCCCCATTTTGTATTTTAGATCTACACGGATTCCGCTGAAGCCAAAATCCCAGCAGTGCTTGATTATTTGGGAACCGTGCTTGAGGTAAAAGTGCTATTAGCAATAAACTGTTTTGAAAATTTCTCATACATGTCTGATACCTGTTATTGTCCTTTCTCTTTGAGCATTGTGATGCAGGCTGGCTGCAAATTTCTAGTATTTGCACATCATCAGTCCATGCTTGAGGCATTACACCAGTTTTTTAAAGTAAGGCATTGAACTCTCAGCAAAGCTTCCAAAAAGCCCCTCTGTTCCTCATACGAGTTACAAAAAAAATTGCAGAAAAAGAAAGTGGGCTGCATCCGTATTGATGGAAGCACCCCTGCCTCCTCTAGACAAGCCTTGGTTTCTGACTTTCAGGGAAATGATGAGATAAAAGCAGCAGTGGTAAGTGTTTTCACCATCTTTAAAACAGATTTATCTACCCTTCTCTTAGCATGCCACTATAGAAGGAACTTATAATTTGTCCTATTAACCATTTATGGATATTGTGGACAGAGCTTACTAGCATGAGATACATACTTCATTGGTTGATTCTCCTGAAACCATATAATATGTTATTCATTCATTTGAAGGTTGCTTTTAACAGTTCAATTGCAAAACCATATACTTTAAACTTTTAAGTTGCACAGAGAAGTAATATTGATCTTCTTGCTTTTTTGATAAATACTTTCATTATATCTATGAATCTTAATCCTTTCAATCTATAGTAGAGATTACTAGCCCTTAAATATTTTGTTGTTGTTTACATGGATTTGCAGCTGTCAATAAGAGCTGCTGGTGTTGGGATAACTTTGACAGCAGCAAGCACTGTTATCTTTGCGGAGTTGGCATGGACTCCGGGTGACCTGATACAGGCAGAAGATCGTGCACACAGGATTGGTCAAGTGAGTCACAGTTACACCCTTATATCTCACTAGTCATTTGCAGTGTCATTTTTAAACCCTTTCAATGGCTTTTGCTTCATTTCTACAGGTCTCTTCAGTTAACATACACTACCTTCTAGCTAATGACACTGTTGACGACATCATCTGGTTCTTTCTCATTCACATTTACAGTTGAAATTTCAATGATCATCACAATTTTGTTTGTCCTAAGTCAATTACGCTGAACTTGCTCACTTTCTGTACAGGGATGTTGTTCAGAGCAAGCTGGAGAATCTGGGACAGGTATTCTCATTCTCTATGTCAAGCCACCAGGAGAGAAAATCTCTTGGTGTCAAATACATATCCATTATTTATGATTATCTGCAGCATTTCTTTGACTATTATTACTGAATCCTATCAAAGTCTCAAATACTGGAGAGTGCTCTGTGATTCATGAAAACTTAGATGTTTATCCAAAACTTTATTTGCAGCATTTCCCGACTATTATTAGTGTTGTGGTAATACTGCCAAAATTATACGTTTAGTCATCTTTTCTAAGTACTGGAGACTAAACTATGTGAACAATCTGCAACACAGATGCTTGATGGGCAAGAGAATGCTTTGGAGGTTTCATCTAGTCATCTGATTAGCAGTCCAACAAAACCAAGAAACAGCCCCTCAAAGCAGCAAACTCTTGACTCGTTCTTGAAGCGCTGCAACAGATTAGACGACGACGCCGAAGAACATCATTCCAGGCCCAAAGTTCCCAGAAACTGAAAAACATGCAAGATCCCATCTGTACTTTTGTTGCTTGCAGAAACACATGATCTTTAGGGCAAAATGATCAGTTGTAATAGTTTAATGATCAGTTGTAATATTTTAGTGCTAACAAATGGTTTTTAGTAGTTTATAGGCTTCAAGATAAATGGATAGTTAGGGCTTGTACCTTGCGAAGGTTTTTGTTCAGTTGATCTTTACAGTATTGCAAAAGATTTTCTTGTCAAGACCAAAGCACAAAGCACAGAAAGATTTTCTTATCAATGTTCCACTCGAATATGCATAAGAAGACAGATATGTACAATGAGAGAAACCATCACACTATATATATAACTTTGGTCAGTTGAGAACACTTTCAATAAGAGACATAACCGAGTCCCTCTCTGCTACATTCTTCACCAAAGAAACTTGTGACAATAGTTTCAACATTCTGCAATCCAACTCCTACACAAACGGTCTTGGACGGTGCCCTAGCATCATCAGTCTCGTTCACGACTCTAACGTTTGGACCATCTCGACACTTCCCCATGCACTTACAAGCCACAGCGGATCCTTCCATGCCTGTCATCGCCCTTTGAAACTCATCCAACAACACAGCTCCTCCTGATTTCTTACATTTTCCTCCCATACACACTTCTACTCTCTTCAATGGCAATCCAACCACTGAAACCGTTTCTACTGTCTTCAATGTCTGTCCAGGATTGACCATTAAGGGAAAGACTGTGGACGCAGCAGCTGATTGCAGCAGAGCAAGCTGCAATGCTTCGCCGGTGTTCTTGCAAGAATGTGCATCTTCTTCGAGCTTCTTATTAGAAATCAGAGTCTCTTGGATCCTAGGAAGGGTTGCTACTGTAGATTCTGGTTGTAAAGGCTCAAGAATCGGTTTCCCCTTGTTTCTGAAAGTGTTCATGTCAACAACTTTTCCTTTGTCACAATCACTGTCACTTGATTCAGACGAAGAGGATGATTCAGAGTCCATGTCAGTAATCATCTTCATGGCTTTAGCTTTTGCCTTTTCTTCTTTCCGTTGTTTCTTCAATAGTTTCTCCTCTGCTTTCAACTGCTCCAGCTGTTTAACCAAAATCTCTGCTGCTTCCTGCGTAACCATAAACAAATCAAGAACGCATCAATTCGATCAATACCACCATGAAACAGTCAAATCAAAGCATGTGGAAAGTCTCATTCGAGTTCTACGTTGTATTCAACAAAGAAGTAGAAAGAATATTACAACTGGAAAACAAATTCTTACCGAAATTGTCTTGTTCTGAACCTCAGAAACCAAACCGGCCTCTGGATCAAGACCAAACCCTATGCTTGAGAACATGTTTAAGTTCTTAGAAAGACTTTTCAGGACCTTCGCTTTCTTCTTCATCGCCTTCTTCTCCTTCTCCATGACCTTAACCTTGTCCTTCTCTCCGCCGCATCTCGTCGGCTCGAAATAGTAATTCATGTGCCCTTTATCCGCAAACTCTTTATTACACATAACCCCGCGAAATTTCCTGGCTCTAAACCACACCGTGCGTGAATCGCCGGAAAATTCGGACACCGATCGGAGACCGTAGTAACGGCTATCGGCAACGGAACTTGAAACACACGGAATTTGTCGGAGAACGACGCCGGAAACTTCCATATCTCTTGTCTAAAACCTAGACGATTGTCTCAGAATTTTCAAAAAGCTAGAAATCAATGAACTTTACTTGAGCCTTAAGCGATCGTTAGATTCACGAAATCCTTAAGGCTGATCCTTGTTGAGGGAGATTTCCAGTTCTTGACAAGAGAGAGAAACAACAGTGAAGGATTACGTGGCGTGTTTTGATTGGATAAAAGTGTCGTGAGTTGCACTCAGGCTAACCACCTGTGGTCGTGAGATCTCCACACTTTCCCGCGCAGCGGACACGCGCCAGGCAATGAATCTAAGTCGTTGATTTAAAGTTTTCTGGAAATCAACGGACCAAAATTATGACAGGAGTCCATGTCAGATCGCCACGTGGAGAATCTAATGCAGATTTTGCCACGTACGTAATAAAGTGAGCAATATAATGTACTCCATTTTTATTTATTATTTGTATTTAAATAATACTATTTTAGAACCACTAGCTATTGTTTCGGCAACTTGATCCGAATATTTATTATTTATTATTTGTATTTATAAATATTTAAGAATATGAAAGATTATCTTTTATATATTTTATTTTCTCTTGGATGTTTCGAAACAAGTAGATCAAATGAGATACTTCAAACTATGGTTTGGCATTTCATATTAATTTCGGGTTCGGTGGTTATGTTGATTCGGGATAAAATTCTAGCCGAACTCAACCGAAATAAATTTGGTATTTCGGTTGAGTTCGGTTTGGGTTTAGTTCGGTTCGGTTTTAATTCGGTTTTTAAAAAATCAACTTATAAAAAGAAGAATTCTAACGAAACGTAAATAAAACGAAGCCATTAAAAAAATTATTCCCTAAAAGTCTAAAACCAAACTAAAATTATCTCACTTAATCAAAATAAAAAAATAAAAAAATACATGGCTTCGTCTCTCCCATGCCACTAAAATAAACCTGCAACAAGTCAATAATTTAAATATAAGTTAATTATACAAGCCAATGTTTATTCATCTCTTAATCTTATATGAGTCATTATAGGCTTATAGCATTAATATAAAACTATTATAAAAAATCATTTACCTTAGCAAAACTAAACTTTTATGTTTAATCAGACGTGTGAAGATCATTCTCATTATGAGATGGAGGGTGAAATGCTAATATGATTAGAGAATATATATTAATCATGTTGAAAAATTAAAAGAAAAAATGGAAGTTGAAAATAAAAAAGGAAAACGTAGGTTTAGGACCTTTAGCCTAAAGACTTTAGGTGAAGAACCGAATATCTCACCCACCATATGTGTTTATATTTTTAATATTATTAATTAACTAATTAACAAAAAACACATTGGTTTATCTGTTCGATTAGGTTTTAAATCGAACCAAACCAAACTGTTCGGGTTGAGAAAAACTTCAACCGATTGGGTTATATATAGAATATGATTTGGTTTGGATCGATTTTAGTTCTGTTGATTCGGTTTGGTTTGGTTCGGTTTGATTTTTTTACCCAAACGACCAAATTATATTAAAATATATAGCCATTCGATTTTTAATCTATTTTTGTCCCAAATCAATAATAACTCCCTCAGCCGTCGGATGTTTAATTACTTTTTTTTCTTTTAGCCCAGCTCTTTAGGCCCTCATGAATTTGGCGTTGATAAGAAGATAAGATGCTTAAACTAGAAAAAATTACACTCATGACTTTTTCAAACTACAATTACACTCAAAAAGACACATTTGAGTTAAAGACACATTTTGATCTAATTTTTGGTGTGTATTGATCTTTATGTCCTTCTACCAAGAGATAAATAACATTCCCCTATTTTTTCTTTATTTTTTATTATTTTCATCTCACACATCCTACATATTTTGTTTTTCTAATAAAAAAATAATCTTATTTGGTGCAACTCTTGGATAGACTTAAGATTTCCAGCAAAACAATCTGCTCCAAGGCGATCATTGCCCGCTTTAATACCATTCCTACGCCACCAAGCACATTCACCACCCAAAACAAACAAAGTTCTCCACCAATGTTAGCCGCATCAACAATCACACTTTGTTGTGTAAGTCTTCGACGCAAACGTTTCAACTTCAGACCCTTGATAAATTTCCACTCTCCAGCTCCCGTATCATACCAAGACCACACCAAACCCGCGCCGGTTCCAAATTCTGCCCCAAAGAATAGTAAGATATCATCCACAACACATGAACATAAGGGCAAAAGAAGGTTATACACAAAGTTTCCCATATTTATCGCCCCATGTCCCTAAGTCTTCGTTGTAGGTATAGGAAGGAAAGACGCTATGTATATCATTAGACCACAGATGAGTCATATTTTCGAAGACTTGCATGTGAACGTGTGCACCAAGAGGTGGAAGATGATCCAATAACTCCCAAGTATTTGTCATTGGATCAAAAACTTCTCTAGAGAGTTGTTTATAACATATATCTTTTCGTTTGAAACACAAACCGAAGTATTTGTCATTGGATAAAAAACTTTTTCGGAGAAATATGTTGAAAATGTCATGCTCAAACCTTGCACGAATAAATATTGAATGAAAAATAATACTAAAAACGTATATGAATATTTAAGAATAACTATGAACTTTCGAATTGTATGTTTTACATGATTTTTATTTGAAAATTGACTAAATGAAAATTTTTAGATACAAAATATGCGCGTAAAGCGGTTACCCATCTACTAATAATAAAAAATTGTGTTTGATTTTGGGAAGAATGAATAAAGAGTATTTATCTCATTTCATTAATCAAAAAATAAGAAAAGTGTGTCTAAACTCAAAAGTGTCTATTTTGTAATTGCAAACTCAAAAAATATCTTTTGAGTGTAAATCACTCTCGAAACTAAGCCCCAAATTCGGGAAAGATTCGAATAAGTAAGTCTTAGGACTTTATTAGAAGATAATTTAAACGAAAGTCAAGAAGAGATGTGATTGAGAAAATGTATTATTTCTGTATGAGAGTATACAGCTCAACATTTCTTTGAGTAATTTCATTAGGCATTTAGATATTTAGATACATTTAACAATTAACATTATTCTTACGTGGCGTGGGACACAACATGTACTCACTCAACAAACACTATTAACGCAGATAACGAATTTTTATAACCAAAACCAAAGGCCATGTCCCTCACATTCTCCGGTTTAGTTTTCTACGACGGAGCTCCGGCCAAATTACCCCGTGCCAGACGGAGATGACCCGGAACACGTTGCTTTATCTCTTCTAATGCACATAATGTCTCTGGATCGAGCCCACCCGCAAACTGAATAAACATTGTAAAGATCAAACCATCAAGCATCAATGCACCGATTGAATGCTTTTTTATATTTGAAGTTTAGGATATACCTGGTGCGTTCTGTAAGCGAACCGGACTCCTTGGAGAAGCAAGGCTTCTTGAGTAGACTCTCTATCCAAGTTACGAGCTGATTCTAGCTCGTTCGCAACTCTATTCATGTAAGTTTTAGCAAGCTTGATCGATCCTTTTTTAATCTATCAACGGGATTAGAACAATGTTAAAAGAGTACATACAGAGTGTAACCAGTAATTTACTTGAGAGACAAAACAAAGTCTCCATAGAAAGAAAAACATACCTTACTTATCATTCCCGAGTCAAGCATCCACTCGACAGGGATTTTATAGTCCTGGTAAGAACGCATAGATGAGGCACGTAATCTGACTAGCCTCCTTATCCTCTGCTCCGACCTTATCATAACCAGAATTTTAGGTTATTCAACATTTTAGGGAATCTAAAAAACACGTTCTTTTAATCATAGAGCATCAAAAGTAGGAGACTTCTTTTACTTGTCTAGTAAGTTGACCATTTTCTTCAGGGCAACACCATAGTGAATGCTCGGATCATCGGAGTAGGAAGAAAGTTCTTTTTCCAGTTTCTTTAGCTCGCGGTACTCAACTGCAGCCTCTTGCAGGGCATCGGCTTTCCTCTCAGGCCACTTGAAATGCTTAAGCACAGCTCGCTCATCAGCCTGTAAGGCATTAGGTAAGAGGAATGCGCATGTAAGATATGTATCAACGCTAAAATCTATGAAGAGTTTGGATAAAACAATGTTTATATGACTAACTAAGTGATACACTATGGTCTCAAATTCTCCATAGACAGTGATGTAAACCAAGACCATGACTTGGTTTAAAATGTGATAAATCAGTCACTTGTGTAAAAAATGTTAAAAGAGGAATTAGGCGTTACCAGAGTTGCCAGTTCCTTATCAAGCCAATCCACAAATTTCATGACATCTTCCATATCCGAAAAACAAGTGGTCAGAACTTTCTGGATAAGATCATTGATAAAATCTCCTTTTGTCTCAATGTCGGCTTTTATCTGTGGAAGAAAATGAATCTCATCAGCGTTAGATGATAATGGCCCAAGACTCTGTTAAAAGTAAACAGAGTCCAGCCAGAAAAGGAAATTTTTGGTTGCTTACAGCGATGAGGTGAGCGGAACGGTTCTGAATTTCTCCAACTATACTGTTGTGTGCGCTGTTAACTTGAGGCTTATTTCCATTAGAAGACGGCGAAAGGTCTCTACTATTATCTTGCTTTTTCAACAACTGAAATAGCTGTGAAACTGGAGGAGACTTTTGAGCGCGAGCTGCTTTGGCAAGTGGCCTAGGTGGTGGTGGTGGAGGCGGAGGCGGTGGTGTTGGTGGTGCAATGGGCGAAGAAGCTTCATCTCTTTTACCTGAATTGGTAGCTGGAGATACCAAAAACTTTGGAAATGGCGGCGATGGAAGTAACCTTGAAGGTGAAGGAGATGGTGGAGATGATCTTTGTATAATGGAGCTTGATGATTCTACCACTAGCTCCTTTTTAACCTTGGAATGCTCCAATTTGCTAGCGATTAACCTCTGGATATCTTTGAATCTTGTGTTCTGGTGTTCTTTAGCTGTCTGAATCAACCAAAACACTTGAGACACTTCGAATTGTACATCAAACATAAGCAAACCATAGCCCTAAACTGTATGCAGAAGCAGAATCAAGGAAACAAACAAATGCAAAAATCCTGATTCTGTACACTCTCACTAAGTCAATGCATTGGTGAGATTTGTCGCCTAATCTTCTTAATCTATGGAAACGAAATGTTACCTTGTCGTTAGATGAAAGAGATGAGATCTTAGCTTCAGCTGAAACAAGATCCTGAGAAAGCTTCCTGTTCTTCAACTCCAGCTCTGCATTTGAGTTACGAGCTTCCTCTAGCTCCGCTATCAAGCTCGAAACCTGCGCCTGCAAATCCTTAATCAGCGACTCGTTCACTACAAGCTTCTCCTCCATTTTCTTCCTCTTCTCATCCTCCTCCTCCGCCGCCGGCGTCGCTGCAGCCATTGCCGTCTCCTCGCTCTTCCTAGAAATCGGCCGCCTCGGACAACCGAATAGCTCAACCACCGCCGGACGATTCACAGACCGAGCTCTCTGAGGAGCCAAAACCGCCGTCTCCTCCTCGCCGGATTTCACTCTCTTAAGCAGAATCGACCGCCGGTTCTTACCGGGATCGTTCCTCACATCGTGACCGGAGGGTTTCGGTTTACCGTTATCGTCTTGGGCTCTAGGTCTAGAAATAACTGAGTAGTGCGAATTGGCGGCTCTCCCGCGGGAAGGAGTGGTGGAGGTGGCGGAAATGCGGGACATAACTGACGAAATTCCGCCGTAAACGGCGGTCGCCGGCGAGAAGACTCGTCGTTAACGTCGTACTCAGCTTTGACTTGTGAGAACGCAAGAGACGACTTGAAAAGCTGTCGCGCAAGAAAACAACAAGTATAATATTATTAATCACCAATCATTAATCCAATAATCTTTACGCGATTAATCGTACTTGTGCGTTAATATTGTTAATCAAGCAACTAATTGAAGGAATGATCCGTCTGGAGGAAACAGTGGGCTTTTGAGGCCCACCAATATTTTTGACGACTTTTACAATAAGACAAAAGAATTAAGGTGTGGGCCCATAACACACAAAAAAGTAGACAGTGTCGCGTATCGATAATCGCGCATATAGGTGTATGCGTGTAACTGCAAGCAAACAAAATTATTGGTATACGTTTTAATCTAAGAACTAAGATTCAATATGCGCTAGCGGGGATTAATTTTTGTTTATAAATTATTTTGAAATTTAAGAAAAATTATTTTTATCTGAATTTTAAAATATGTTTAACTAATGATTATAGATAGCACTGTCAACCCGGACTAACATGTCTACTTAACCCATTTTGCAATAAACTAAAATATTATTCGGGATAATCTATAAAAACTTATAATCTTGAAAACAAAAATCTAATATGCACCGTTTAATGACTATGATTTTTGTGATAAATCCACAAATTCTTAAAAAATCAATTTTTTCGTGTCTAACTCTTTATAAAATTAATAATATATTTTATAATAATTATAGTAGAAATATTGCAAGATTTTGAATATATATTATTTTGAATATGTATGGATTAATTATTATTTAATAATATCATAATAATTAAAAAAATAAATATTAAATAACCTATTTAATGGAAAATAAATACTTTTCATATTCTCATCAATAATTTTAAAAAACAATTATATCATTTTCTATTTCAATTATTTTTTCTTATTTGTAATAGCATTTCATGTAATAACTTACAAAACAAAATTCATTTTCAAAAATATCTTTTTAAATAATATTATAGAGATTTTTTGTTTTTGTGATAATTTTGCTTTAAGAAATTTTATGTTCGTACAAACAATGATTTACCTTAGCTAAATTGACAATCGTATAAATATTATAACATTTCAGATCCTTGAGGATTATGAGCCTAAAAGAAAAGAGACATAATATTTGAAATAAAATCAGATTATAGATTAGACCATGTCTAGTTTGATAAAAAGAACAAAAATTAGAGCATATATATAGTATTAAAAACCAATTAAGCAAAGGACCCACAAATAATTTGTCTCATGTTGAAGTTGCAAATGGAACAAAGAGCATTTGACATTTATGATGGGACCATTATGTTTGGAATAAAAGTTGTGTGATTATTAATAAACTACGTACAAAAGAGCATAGAGTATGAATATATGTGTGTTTTAGGGATTTAATTATATAAAAAACATGTTTTAGAGGATAGGGAAGAGTATGTCCTAATCATACTCAAACTCAAAGCTGTTAGTGACCATTGGTTACAAGTTAAGTTATTGACTTATTTTGGAGATTTTGGGGAATTTGATCATAATATGATATAATGATGATATTAGGAATTATTTTGTCCCTAGCTAAGGCAATTATTTGGGCTATGTGTAAGTTGCCTTGCTAGATAAATCTACTTGCAACTATCTACGATTTTATTGGACTCTCGCAGGAAAAGAAAAACAAAGCAGTGAAAAAGCCGTAGTTTGATAGAAAAATCATAACTATGTATGATCAAACTTTATATTTTATCGAATAGAAAGTTATAGCACTATTAATCTGTTTGCGTTTATTGATTAAATACTGTGTTTATATTTATCTAAAAATATATATAGCATTTCTATTAAATATCTTTAAGAAAAAGAACGTAAAACGCAAACAAACAAATATTTTTTTTGATTTTAAGCAAACTAAAATTTGTATTTTTTTTTTTAAAAGACATGCATAATAATTTGACATCTAAACATAAACACAAAAAGAAACTAACGAAACGTCAGTTCCTAAATCTAAATGTAGCAAAATATTTGGTAAAAAAAAATTGCATGTGTATAAAAGTAATTAGAAAATTACAGCATAGAATAAATATACGAAGATTGTAGCAAAATAAGATAGATAAAAGTAAATAATATGTAGCATGCAATTGCAAAGTTCTTACAATAGCAATGATCATTTGGATGCAATTAAGTGTGTTGTGAAAGAATCTTCATCAGTGCTTTGTGGATTCAGGGTACAAGAAAAGAAACGCAGTTCGATAATCAGAAACGTAACTACAACATGAAATTTCTATTCGCGTTTGGCAGGTGATATTAATTTGAGGTTGAGTGAAACAAAAGAGGTGAAAGTTTATATCTAATTCAAAAATTAAAACCCATATATCTAAACGAAGACATCAGACGTTTGTTCTTGCTAATTTTCAGAAAGCGAGAGAGATGAAGGAGAAATCAAGAATCAAAAATAGTACCTTGGAGACGAAACTCCTTGAAGGAGGAATAAGAATATCTTCTTAAGAAAAACTTTGTTACATTCTCATTAGTGATGATGATCGATGATATTGCACATGCAGCTCATCATATATACATGCTTACGATGACATCATATTCATGAATCATGTGTATATATAGTATTGTGTGTGTGCTTTATATATCTCTGACCGAGAATGAGTATGATGAATATTTTTTCGTATATGTAATTATATGCGCTCGAAGGTATGTAAGATGTCTTGCAGTCTTGGAAAGATCAAAAACGTGGAGGAACCGAAAGAAAGTCATAATTTAATATTTAAATAAACCATAAAAAGAAAGAAAAAGATCGGTTAGTACCTCGCAGTCTTGTATTGATCAATCTTTAATTTTAGTTGACCGACCGGTTTTAAACTGATTTTTAACTCTTACCCATCCATGTAATAAGTCACATGCATAAAAAGCATCGAAATTAATTAAATCAAAATTTGAGAGAAGAAAAGAACCTAAAACGCTCAACATTGGAATCTACATTAAGTAGATATATATTACAATGTATGTATTGTAAATGTAGACGTCTTTTTTCACGAATGGAGTACGAATCAAACAATAGTTTAATACGGACAAAATCAGGTGTACCCTTTTTGTATGCAAACTAAAATAATAATAATAAAAATCGTAAGGATAATGAGATGCATAATAATTTATTCAAATGAGAAATTTTGATTAGATGATGGGTCATGTTCCAAGAAGGAAGCGTGTTTTTTCGTATGCCTCTCAATTGAAGAAACGATTCTAAAGTAAATCTATTCCAATATATTTGTTTTTTTTTTTTTTTAAAGGGCATTCATTATTGAAAAGAGTTTTACAATGGAAAAAACCATATCAAACCAAATAAAAAGAAAAAGAAATACAGAATTTGAAGAACTTGAAGAACCGAAACCTGTCATCTAGCAGACCAAATCACCAGAAAATGTTGACCTGTGTCCAACCCCAAATTTTTCATAGCCAATGCTTTGTCTTTGACAACCAACAGAACTTTATGTAAAATGACCTAATATGGATTAATGTCTCCAATATGGTACATGCGGTTCCTCTCCTTCCAAATCTCGTACACACATGCCTGCCAGCTTTGAAGGACAGCCATCGTTCTATCTGATGAAGAGCTCGCAACATGTAGCCAAAGGATAATTTGACTCCAATTCGAATGGGGGTTAGAGAGCTGTAGACGAGTTAGCATACCTATCCAGATTAATTTTGAGAAACAACATTCAAAAAATAATTGGTTTCTTGTTTCTCGAGCCAAACCACATAGTAGACAAGTGCTCTCCACATCCACACCCCAAGCTAGTAATCTGTCTAGTGTTGGATTACGATTTAGGATGAATAACCAAGTAGTAGTGGAGTGTTTCGGAATTGATGCTTTGAACCATATCTGCTTGTGCCATGAAACCTCATGCCTCAATCCCCTACATGCCAACCAAACCTCCTTAGAAGTGAATTGACTACCCACTTTATCACCAACCTTCCACATTGGAGTATCCGGTTCCGAAGACAGCGGCAAAGAGACTATGAAAGTTAACAATCGAAGTTGTAATTCTGATCTTGCAGATGGCAAGTTCCAGCCAACAGTAGATCGGTAATCTTTAACTAGAGCATTGAGAGGAATGCCTGGCATAGTCGGACCATAATGCCCCAAAAAATTAATCAATGGTCCAAATGGAGTCCATGGATCCCACCAGAAAAAGTTTCACCCCCACGTCCAATATTGATTCGCAAAAAAATAGATGCCTTGTGACGAAGTTTCAAAATCTTGCGAAACATCCATGATAAAGCACAATTTTTTTCATTTAGCGACCAGAAGCAAGCTTTAGATAGATATTTGTTTCTGATCCACGCCACCCAAATGGAACCAGCACGAAAGCATAGCATCCATATCAACTTTAAACCACAAGTTTCGTTACAACAAGAGATTGGTCTTATGCCCAAACCACCCTCTCTCTTAGGGGTAGTAACTGCTGTCCAAGAAACTTTAGCAGAATTTGAACCATTCAAGTTCCCATGCCATAAGAAAGCTCCACACAATGAGTTTATTTTCTGGATTACCTTCTTAGGAAGAAAGAAAGCCGCTGTCCAAAACCCAATAATGCCAGAGATGACAGACTCCAACAGCCGTAAACGGCCTGCTAGACTCAAATGCCTATGTAGCCATCCATTCATCTTAGCTCTGATTTTCTGCAATAGCGAGTCACAATTCGAAATGGATAATTTTTTAGAGCATAAAGGGAGGCCTAAGTACTTGATCGGCAGGGAGCCTGGACTTAGGCAGAATTTGTCTTTTAAAAATGCCAACACCTCCACCGAGATCCCTGAGCAGAACATCGAGGTCTTGCTCATATTCACCCCCAAGCCAGATAATTTTTTAAACTGTGATAGAACTGTGAAAACACCTGCAACAGATTCAACCGTCCCTTCCATAAAAATCAGTAAATCATCCGCGAAAGAAAGATGAGTCAATCTCTGATTTTCACACCCATGATGATACTTGAAAATCCCATCCTCCGCTGTTTTGTTCAACATTAGAGATAAAACATTCATTGCTAGAACGAAGAGGATTGGTGACAACGGGTCTCCTTGGCGTAGGCTAGATCTGCCTTTGAAGTAACCCGAAGTAATGCCATTGATGCTCACCGAGAATGACGGTGAGCAAATACAGGTACGTATCCAAGAAATAAAATCTGAGGGTACCTTATACGCAGATAGAGCTTTAAGGATAAAGTCCCATCGAATGGTGTCGAAGGCCTTAGCTATGTCAATCTTCAGCGTAATTTTTGGTGATTGTAGAGGTTTATGGTATCCCTGAATTACCTCAGAAGCTAGTAAGACATTTTCCAGTAGCAATCTATCCTTAATAAAGGTTGTTTGATTTGTAGCCACAATTGCAGGTAAGACCTTTTTCAGCCTATCTGAAAGCAGTCTTGTGATCAGCTTGTACACAGTATTTAGGCAGGAGACGGGCCTAAAATCCTTCAAATCATCTGCACCACTTCTCTTTGGGATAAGTACCAGGGAAGTTGCATTCAGAGATGTCGGCATAAATGATGTTTGGAAAAAGTCCAGTACCACACCGGTAACCTCATGACCAATTATATCCCAAGATGCTTTAAAGAACTCTACAGGAAACCCATTGGGACCGGGTGTCTTGTTCAAGGGCATTTTGAAAAGAGAAACCTTGATGGATTCCTGTGAGACCGGGCTAGAGAGAATCAATTGTTGCACCGGTGAACATTTGTCAACTAAAACCCTCTCAAGATAACTCCGAAGAAAAGGACAGAAAGCTCCTTTCACCGTACAAAAGATGCTTGCATAATATGCTTGAGCCAGATGGTGAACTTCCTGTAGAGAATTAGTTTTTGAACCATCACCTTTTCGAAGATATTTGATGGCATTGGAAGCGTTTCTCAGCCTGGTTATAAAATGGAAGAACCTAGTGTTGAAATCTCCTTCCGCTAACCATTTGATCCTAGATCTTTGTTGAAAATAACTCTCCTCAGCTAATCGCAGAACAAGCCATGAATCTCTATTCACTTGTTCAGCTAGGAGAGCCTCTGGAGTAGGATTATTTAGAGCATGCAACTGAGAGGTTTTAAGACGTTGAATAGCTTCATGAACTCTTTTCTCTATACCATTGAAATTTTCTTTGCTAAGAGTCTTCAAAGGCCTCTTTAAAGATTTTAGCTTTACCCCTAAAACACTCAAATTCAGAGCTATCAAATCAGAAACTTCCCATTCTCTTTTCACGATATCAAGGAAATTAGGTAACCTCGAGAGGCAATTGGAAAACTTGAAAGATCTGGTACCAAAACCTGGAGGAGCGGTAAAGAGCTTAATGTGAGTTAGGTTAATATAGTGTGTTTATTTATAGTGTGCAAAAACTTAAAAATAAAAGGTATAATCAAACATTATAACACGTAAAACGTTAAAACAATCAAAATTGTAAACACGAGCAATAAATTAATAGGAATAAGGGAGATACATATATACATAAGTGACGACACAAGAGAAGCAATATGTGTGGAGGAATGTCTCCATCATTAACCTAATTTACTTTTATGTTTCATATTGTATATGGTCTCTCTATTTTGTTACCACAATACGACTGCCGACTTCACATCATACATTTTTTTAATTATTAGATTTTCTAACGATTCTCAATTCGGTTTTTTTCTTTCTTTTTCTTTCGAACATCAAAAGATTCAAAACACTTCAGGCTTACCACAGAAATAGAAACAAACAAACGAAGAAGAAACGATAAACACGATTTTACGTATATTATAATTATTATATTATTGTAATAGCCAGAACTAACCCTGAGTTTAATAAGGCCGCAAACTAAAGAGAAAAAATGGGTCGTTTCTGGTAATTAATAGCTTTAAACATATATTTTAATAAAATATTCCGAACGATTGTTCGAAGAAGAAAGTAAGAATGAAAAAAAAAAAAAGAAGTAAGATGATTAATAGTTGAGTAAAAAAACTTAAGTACAACTTTAACAACAAAAAAAACTTAAGTACAAATCATAAGGAAGTGCTTGTATATCATCTTTTTTTTTTGGTTTTAGGGTTTCATGGTTTTTTTGCATTGATAAACCCTAGGTAGATTTCTTATAAGGATTGCAAGGATCTATTTGTCATCGAAGAAGGCATATGCCTCATTTTCATTAGGGGTGTTTGTTCTCTCTTTCACATAATCTCGTATCCGGAAAAGGTAGTTTTCTCTCTCGATTCAGTTGTTAAAATGTTAAATTAGATGCTTTCGAGATGTTATTAATTATTCTCATTTCATATATAATTGCCACCTTCTTATCTTTCTGAGGAATTTTATGAATTAACGTATAAACATGTAAAAGTTGTTGTATATATTGCAATGAGGAAGAAATAGTTGAAGTTCGGGAAGTTCATCAGAGTACCATATTCTTGGAAAACAAAAACTGGACAATTGGAGGTAATTTAAACCAGATCATTCACCACAAAAAGCATTCCTTCCCTACGGTTGATCATCAAACAAATGACATGACATGATTGAATTTAAGAGATCACCTTTTGTTTTTGGGGACGGCTGACTTACGATAAGTCCTTTTGCTTCTATCACAAAAAAAAAACTGGATGAAGCCTTAGTCAATGATATGTGGATCAATAACTTTCCAGATAGTGTGGCCTCCTTCTTACCTCAAGAATTCTCAGATCATACCCTTTGCTTGATCAATCTCTCTTGTCCTCTTCAATCTGTTGGTTCTAAGTCTTTCAAATTCCTAAACTTCTTTTCAAATCATTCTTTTTTTTTTTTCTGTATGTGATTGAGTCTACATGGATTCAAAACACACTTTATAATATACGATAATGGACTTCAAAGCTTCCTCAACTCTTAAGGTTATGTAAATCGTGAACGAAATCGAGCAGCGAAATTTTTTTCAAAGAAAGCCAATGAATCTAATTCGATGTACATATTCAAATAATAGTATTTGCTAAAATGGTTTATGAACCCATTGTATTTCCAACTCTCACGGTTTAGTTAAACAAAGGAGATTTAGTTTAATATTCCAAAAAATTATATATTTTGAAAACTAACATATGTTTAAAAAAGTTTGAAAACTAACTTTTTTTCATCTAAAATTATCAAAATACCTAGACAAATTAGAGATAGATTCTTACTCTCTCCGGTGCTGCCGGAAGCTCCTGAACCACCAGACCCTCCAGATCTCCCTCGGTTTCTGGTCACCGACGAAAGCCAAGTGTTCTCAATATCTTTCGTCGGAGCTCTCTGCATAACGAAGTCTCCTTCGTTGCGTTTTTCCGTTCGGCGCTAGCAAACTCCATCTTTCTCTGCTCTGCCACCCTCGTCGATTTCTCCTCCTTTAGTGAGTCGGGGTAGAAGCTTCTTCACTCCTGCTAGTTTTGTCGTGCCTAGCTTTCTCTTTTGTTTTAGTTATGCAATTTTATTACTCTCGAATAGTTTTAAATTCTAAAATAAATATATTTTCCGTACTTATAAATTCTAAAAAAATTATGATGGTATTATTGTCTTTTTATCTAATAAAGAAAAATCATGTGTTAGTTTTTAAAATATATAAATTTTTTGAATTATTAAATCAAATTTTCTCTTAATGGAAAATAGGTGTTAAAAAATAAATTTGGGACAATGCTGAAGCAAATCTTTGGGCTGGGCCTGAATCAAAATTTTACGAGGAGTCCGGTTCATTAGACATAACTCGACCCGACCAACTCGGCCCGACCCGATCCGGATGAGAGGTTAGCCCACCACGCAACGTCCGTCGGTGAGGACACACCACGCGACGGAAAAGGAAACGACGAACACGAAAAGCGGAAATCGTCAAATCTCTCGATCGGTTTTGAATCACAGATAACCATGTCGGCGGTTCTCACGGCCGGCGGCGGATTAACTGCCGGAGATCGCAGCATTATCACGGCGATTAACACCGGCGCGTCGAGTCTCTCGTTCGTCGGCTCAGCCTTCATCGTCCTCTGCTATTGCCTCTTCAAAGAGCTTCGGAAGTTCTCTTTCAAGCTCGTTTTCTACCTCGCTCTCTCTGTAAGTTTCCCGTTGTTCTCTTTGGATTTTTTTATTTATTTCTCCCTGACGCTGATTCGTACAAGTTCCAAGTAAAAGATCATGCTAGATCTAGGATTATGTACTGTTTCGCTTCTTTCCTTCACCGATTTTCGCATTTGGGAAGTGCTGTATCGCTAAATTCGATGTGAACATTGCGTACGGATTAGAGTTTCTTGTGCATTGTGGGATCAGTAGTTATGATTTTCGAGCTCTATTGCTGATTGTCGGTGATGTTACCAACTGTTGCAGGATATGCTTTGCAGTTTCTTCCTCATCGTTGGGTATGCTTATGTTTGCCAACTATCTATCAGTTTTTTTGGTGGCTCTTCTTGAGAATTAATCCTAAGATGATTTGTTACACTCTTGATCATGTAGGGATCCTTCAAAGGGGTTCATTTGTTACGCACAAGGCTACACCACACATTTCTTCTGCGTAGCTTCCTTCTTGTGGACAACTACTATTGCTTTCACTCTTCACCGCACTGTGGTTAAGCATAAAACCGATGTTGAGGATTTGGAAGCCATGTTTCACTTGTATGTCTGGGGTATGCAAAAAGATACTTGTTTATATCACTGATTTTTGGGAATCTCTTGGGTTTATGTGCACTTTTTTTTTGTACATCTATACTTGGGTTTAAGGGTAAGAATGTGTGAGTATCTGCTTTGGTGATTTAGTAAGGTAAGAGTCTGATTTGGTCTACTTTTTTTTATTTTCCAGGAACTTCCTTGGTTGTGACTGTCATACGTTCTTTTGGTAATAACCACTCGCATTTGGGGCCGTGGTGCTGGACCCAAACTGGTCTTAAGGGAAAGGCAAGAGAGACTCCTTAATTGAGCAAAAAGATTTTAATTCCTGAGTTCTACCATAGGATTGGTTACTTACTGCCTGTCAAAATGCATTAGAATTGGTTTGGTGCCACTATAGGACACATGAATGTAGAGTAGTTCTTTTCAGTTCTCCATTTCTTGAACTTATCTAAACCTATGCAGGCTGTTCATTTCTTAACTTTCTATGCTCCTCTTTGGGGTGCCATTCTCTACAATGGGTTTACATACTTCCAAGTGATACGGATGCTAAGAAACGCTAGACGTGTATGTAACCCTCTATCAACACTGTCTTCTGAAAGTAGTCACATAACATCAGTTATACACTTTGTCTGTGTACTGATATGGGGATGTTAATTTTAGATGGCGGTTGGAATGTCAGACCGAGTGGATCAGTTCGATAGTAGAGCAGAGTTAAAGGTTTGTTTTCTCTACATTGCTAATACCACTTCTGTATCTTGTGACTGACTTTGTTTCATAGTTTAAACCTCTCCGCTTGTTTCCTGAAACTACAGGTGTTGAACCGATGGGGATACTATCCGCTCATTCTAATAGGATCATGGGCATTCGGTACTATCAATCGCATTCATGATTTCATCGAGCCAGGTCATAAGATCTTCTGGCTCTCAGCTCTTGACGTGGGGACAGCTGCACTAATGGTAGCAAAACCCTGCAATAAACACCAATGATAAAAGTCTTCACAGATCATCTTTGCTCATCCCAAGTCTCTGTTCCGTATGTTGTATTTTCAGGGCTTGTTCAATTCAATAGCATATGGTTTCAACAGCTCAGTGCGCCGAGCAATCCATGAAAGACTGGAACTGTAAGTCACCAACATTCTCTATGGTTTGTTTATATTCCCAAGAATCAATGAAGCTTGATTGTCCTGAACTGAAACCCTTGGTTCTGCTAGATTCTTGCCGGAACGGCTATATCGATGGCTTCCGAGCAATTTCAGACCAAAGAACCACCATCTGATTCTGCACCAGCAACAACAACAACAGCGAAGTGAAATGGTCTCACTCAAGACCGAGGAGCAGCAATGACACTTAACTTTTCAACATTTGTTGTATTTCATGGACCAAATAACTAGCAGGCGGGTTATGATAATTGCATTTGGATGGAGATTGGTAAGTTTTTTGGTTGTTTGTTTTGTCTTTAATTTTCCTTTTACGTTTTATAAGCACCAATATGTTTCTTCTTTCTCTCTTAGATATGGTGACGGGGAAGCACAACAATTCGTCAATGTATATGAATCATTCTTTTGGGTTCACAATCATTATTTTCGGGTGTGAACAGATTATTGGATTTGGATATCCACAATGCAGTTTTACCCAAATATTAATGTAAATTACAATTTCTTCTCTCAATCTCATTGTAGGAGATTGTGAATTCACTCTTCATGCTGCGTTTATACTTCTCGTGATTGTTTCATGTGGACTTTATTGCATCTGAACAATCCATTATATATGAAGAATATTATGAAAGAGATAGACAATCTTGTTGCAAAACCCATTTTTATCAAATCGACCAGTGAATTATATAAGTCAATAACATCAGATATTGAAAAAACAAAAAAAACATTCATATACCTCTTCTCCTTACAAAAAATCATGAAGCCTCCTCCAAAAAGCTTTCTCTCTTTAACAAATGCATTGATTAACGCAGTAAAAGTGATTACACCGTGGCTAATTTTCCTCTTCATCAAATTGATCAGAGCGAAAAAAAAAGCCCCGATGTAGTCACTTTCAATGCATTGATCGACGCAATAACTGGTCAAAAGCCGAGTTTCGTCATCTATGGAGCAAGAGAGGGTTGATGAGATCACTATGAGAGAGCAGAGAATGGAAGAGTAAAGAGAAGAGATAGGTTATATATAAATGAAGATAAGAGTTGAGAAAGAGAAGAAGCGGCGTAGAAGGGTTGAAGAAAAGAAACCCTAATCAAGTAATGGGCCTAAAGTTTACAATTTATATACTCGATAGCAGAGAATGAAGATTCGTTTTTCTCTTTATTTTTCTTTGATTGTTCTTTTTGTAAATTTTTGATATTCAAGATAATTTAAAATGTATCGGTTGATAATTGGGATAATTGTAAATATAAGACAAAAAAAACTATACTATTCTCCCCTTAATACTTTTTGGACTTTGGACTTTTATTAAATGTAAAAAATGTGAAATAAATAATTTTAAATACTTTAAAATACCGAAAAATACAAATAAGGAAAGAAATATATATTCGATAATTCGGTTTAAGAAAAACGAATTATTAAAAAATATTTTCACATGTTCTACGATTTGTAGAATTTATTTTCTGGTATTTGCTTTATAATCTATCAAGTTTAGAATATATATTTTACTATTTGTTCTGCATTCTACTGGCCCTATATAATCTGTCATATAGAATTTTGTGTATATTCTACTAATTTTTGAATACATATTCTACATTTTATCCAAAATATTCTACTTTTTGCAGAATATAATTTCTACAATTTTATTTTTGTTCAACGAAATGTGGAATACGTATTCTGCCAAACGGTTAACAAAATCTGAGAATATCTAAAACCAAGGGTTAACCACCAAAACTGAAAATATTTTAATTTTTGTTTTCCATTTTTTTCACATTTTTTTCCTATTTTCTTCTCGTTTCTTTTATTTTCTCTCCTCTTCTATAGCGTCTTCACGATTTCTATCTTTGTTTTTCTATTCTTCTTCTTCTATCCCACTGAAAGTAAAACTCAAATGTTATTGGTTGACTATGAGTCAACGCAACCGCAAAACTGATCAGACTCAAAATTATAGCAATGAACTGACACTACCAGAAAACAGTTTTTTTATTACTGCAAAATCAGTCGGTAATCAGTAGCAAAACACCCTGTTACGACTGATTACCGACTGATTTCTGCAGTAGGTAAACGTCTAGTCGCTAAAAATATCAATCGCAAAATTACGACTGATTTACGACTGATATTAGGCAGTCACTATTCAGTAGCAAAATTTTACAACTGATTAGTGACTGAATAGTGACTGATCTTTGCTACTACAACCGTAGTCGGTAATCAGTCGTAACAATTTACGACTGATTAGTGGCTGAATAGCGACTATAGGTTGCTACTACTTAGGTCGTCGGTAATCAGTCGTAAATTATAACGACTGAGTTATGACTGATTACCTACTATTTTTGCTACTTATTTACGACTGAAATGAGCATCGGTTTAGGGTTTAGACTGTTTACCGACTGTTTATTTAAATTTTTTGTTACTGAAAACCTACTAGATTATCAATTTCATAATTTCTAATGAAAACCTACTAAATTAAAACTTAAAACTTGAAACTCTAAACTCTAAACAGAAGTGAAACAATCTGATAAACATAAACACCAAATATTATACACCAAGATATTCATACAACAAAATAACATAACTTTCATGTTCTAAACCAAAATGGAAAAACAAGTTCTTTCCATTTCCAAAAGATAAGATAAGTTTTAAGTTTAAAGTTTCAAGTGAGAAGGGAGAAAGAAGTTAGCTAAATCAGTGGAGAGGAGAGGATGAACCATCAGCATCTGTTTCTTGGACAAGGAATGCGAGGAATCGGTTGTCGGTTTTCAAGAACTTGTTCACAATCGCAAGCTCGGCGGTGTGGGCCTTTTGAGCAGCTGCAAGTCGAGCATTCTCTGCTCCCGACTACAAATCAGTCACTATTCAGTCGCAAAATTACTACTGATTACCAACTGATTGTATTGGTCGCTAAATACCGACTGATTTGCGACCAATTTAATCAGTAACAAATTAGTCGGTAAATTTACCGACTGCTAAAGCAGTAACGAAAAAACTGTTTTGGTGTAGTGTGACTGAAACTAAAAGAAGTTAGTAGGAAGCATGAACATGAAGAACATCCTTTGTTAATTGAAAAAAACATGAAGAGAAGCGGTTATGGGATTAAGTTTGATGGGAAGATATGGGCTTATCCAGGAAGAGAAGGAGGAAGTATAGTTTTAGAGGTATGTCTTGTTCCAAATTGTATGGAAGCTTTGGAATAAGATCACGAGTTTCTGTCTTTTGTCTCTTAGATCCTTTGTTAATTAAGAAACAGTAGTGATATGAAGTTATAGCTGCAATTTCATTCGGGTGCGTAGGTTATATAAAAATATGAATAAATATATGACTTATAAGAGATTGCCAAGCAATGATAATAAGAATTTAAATATTATATGTTACAATTTTTTTTTAACAAAGTAAATTTTTATTTAAATCATAAGTTAATATTAAGGAATCCAATATTTAGGGTAAAACTGGTTTAACATTCAAATAAATCCTAATGGGACAACATTAAGGTAGAAAGTATTAAAGGGACAATAATATAGTTTTTTAGCATCAGTTGTAAAAATTGTTGTAACTATTTACTCGTTTTGTATCGATTAGATAAAACTGATGTTATTTGATTTTAGTTTGTATCAGTTAAAAAAATTGACACCAACCCACTAAAATCAATAAAACTAATAAAGATCAATAAAACAGTCAAAATATTATATTTTTAATCGTTCTTTTTTTGAATAACATATTGATTTTTTTAACAAAGATTAATTATCCTTAATTATCAAATATTGATTTTTGATAATAAAAAAAAAGATTAATTTTTTACTCGTTGCCCATGTCTTTCCATTGGCTTATTTTTTTCTCCACAACACAAGTAACGGTTAAGAAATGTTTATTACTTAAAATAAATAGTTAAATTTAAACATCTAGTCATTTCTCTTTTATATTTATTTTCTTTCTAAAAATCACATTATGAATTTTTTTTCTCTTTCACCCATCTCGGCAAGACACATTAAATGATTAAAAAACAAAATCTTCTTAATTAATTGTAGATCTTTATATATCTTTTTGTTACAAAAAAAGAAAAAATCTTAAAACTACGTATTAACTTTTTTTCACATCCTCGATTTCTTTTTTTTAAAGTTGAAGAAAATATACTTTTAAACAAATGATAGTTTGTTCTAACAATATGCCATAAACCAACTATTAAAATAAAGTCATTCCCATATTTAGGGATCTCCAATATTTTCTTCTTCAACCTTCTTTCCCTTCTACATATACTTCATAACTGTTCAGCCTTCTCCATATCATACTCACATTTTCTTTATCTTTTTCACTTTGTAAAGTTTTTCAATTTAACATACAAGTTCTAGGGATAAATTTTGACGGAATCAGTGAGTGCACAAGTGAAATCTCGACGCATTCAAAACGCAAACGCCGTGGTGGTGGTGGTACATGAGCCCGTCTTAAGCTTCTTTTACGGTGGGCGAAGAGGGAAGAATCGGATGAAAATTGCGTTTTTCCGGAGAGAACAAAAATCGTCGTGTTCCTCTCAGAGATAATTATTCAAGATCACGATCTTCGTCATCTTGTAACAAAGGAAAACTGTTTCCATAAAAAAAAGTCTTTCTGGTGAGAAAGGAAAAATGTTTCCGATGAGAAATAATTAATAATAATTTTTGATGAGAAATAATTAATAATAATTTCCGATGATCATCATATATTAACGTTAAAAATATTAATATCAGTTGTGATAAGCCGATACAACTATTATCATCGCTTATAATAACTGATAGTAGTATTAGCATCACATATTTTAACTGATTTAATATTACCATCATTTGTAAAAAGAGACACAAATTATTTACATCAGTTATAGCAATAGACACATATATTAAAATCGGTTATGCTAACCGTCATAAATGTTTATATCATTTTTGGTAACTGACATATAAAGACATCGTTTATTACAACTGATGAAAATATTTCCATCACTTGCTATAACCGACACATTAATTTGCATTGCCACTATAAGAATCGATTATATAAGTGATGGTAACACATTTGTATCATTCAATAACCGATGTAAACATTAAAAATAAATGACGCTAACCACCTCTTTTCTTGTAGTGTTAGTTGATTAATATAGTTACCAATTTAATATTCCCTCTGTTTCACAAAGAGTGTCATTTTGACACATTTCACACATATTAAGAAAAATATTAGAAATTCCATATTACCCCTTATTAATACATTAAACAATTTTTTTCTCTCTAATTAATATAATAAAACAATAAGGTTAAAAGTGGATTTTTGTTCAAAATTATGCATTGAAAACATAAAAAGACACTTTTTGTGAAACAAAAATAAAA
The DNA here is from genome assembly GCA_002933915.1 of Eutrema heterophyllum. Lineage (NCBI taxonomy): Eukaryota > Viridiplantae > Streptophyta > Magnoliopsida > Brassicales > Brassicaceae > Eutrema > Eutrema heterophyllum. Next base: position 46,745 of record PKMM01038591.1, on the reverse strand, counting down.
CTTTAAAACGACACTCTTTATGAAATGAAACGAAGAGAGTAATATTCTAGTAGTAAAAAAGATTTGGATTGTATCACATATATAGATCCGCATTTATTGATCCGTTTAATATGGTATCATTTTTTTTTTGTCGGACTTACATAATTTGACATACCAGCTGTGGTATAGTATACTACATTTGACTAACTTGAAAGAAAAAAAAAAAATCAAATTCGAAATTCGTAATTCGTAATTTAATCATCGTTGTCGTGAGCAAGCTCCGTTGCTTACCTGTGAGACTCACAGGCTGTCACTAACCTTCCGGTGCAAAGAAGGTGAACGCAGATAAATCCTAATATATGTTCCTTGTGGTTGAGTAATTTAATTGTAGCTCAAATTTCATCTATAACATTTATTTTTACCATATACAGTAATTGTTCATATTATCAAAAAAAAATTATTGTAAACACAAAGCACACGACTACAAGATTGACAGGATATATAGCGAGTTCGTTTGTTATTGTCGTAAACATACATCGGCGATTCTAAGTACGCCGCCTAAGTTCAAATAAAGCTTTGAGATTATAAGGTCCAATGACATTAGGCGGCCTGTCCAAATTAGTTCTGCGTTCTGTCGATGAGCCTTCTCCGTCAAATGAGAGGAATCAAAGAACAAATAACCAGTAACGTTTTCGCATAACTCGTTACCTTGGGATAGTCCCATTCGGTTTTCACACGTGTTGATTCCTCTCAATGGTCTACAATTCCACAACATGCCTTCTTCCTTTACTTAAACCCTTCAAAATTAACAAACAAAACACAAAACGTTCCTAAAGCTATACTAAAGATCGTTCTATTGCATAAATTTAATTACAAACACTAGTCCGATTTTCCACCGAATTTTTGGTAGGAATTATGAGAAGCGATTCGTATTCAGCATGTGGGCTGAAGCTTAATTGGGCCGGTTATGTGCAGACAGAGGCCCATACGGAATAGAAGCTCAGTCAAGCCCAGGTGTAAGTCCAATCAAGTAAAACGTGTGAAAGAGATGTCGTTTTACTTGATGTATTTGTGCAGTGAATCTTGAAGATAAGATCCGTTACACGCAGGTGAGAAACGCGTGAGCTCAAGGTGATGAGCTGGACATGTACAAAGAGGAGGACGTTACGAAAAAAGTAGCTATTGTGTATTGAGTGACAAACAGAATAGAGAGAGAGTGAAGAGAGAGAGAGAATAGCTTATCTCCATAGCATTCTCCTTCGTCTCGGTGTATACTCTTGGTGTAGATCTCATTCTGGTCTCTTGTACTCTGTTTATACACATAGTGACATCCTTGTGAGCATGATTAGCTCACCAAGACGTACCTTGGCGGATTGTCTTGGGAACTTGTAAATCTCGTCTCTTTCTACTTTACTTCCTGCACAAGTAACAACCACAAAACAAAACATTAAGCAATGATGGATGTTTAAGTGAACTAGTGAATATGCAGAGGATGAAATCACAACAAGTGGTATCAGAGCTCTAGGTTGGAGCGGTTTCTGGTTTTCTGGATTTGGAAGAGAATTAATACTCAGCAAGTATCAGATCTTTTACCTGGTTTCTGGGTCAGGTTATTTCTCATATGGATCTACTGGTTTTACGGTTTTCTCATCTGATCTACTTATGGGTTTTCTCTGCGTGTTGCGTTGCTGGTGTTTTCTGGGTATTTGGTTATCTTTGCTTGGATATTTCTGGTTTTCTGGGTTTTCAGTATCAGATCTGGTGAAGCAGGATGGTTGAGCCTACTCAGGGAAGATCAGAGTTTGAAAAGTTTGATGGGGAAGGTGATTACACTATCTGGAAGAATAGAGTTCTAGCTCAGCTAGAGATCCTTGGGCTTGATTCAGTCCTAAAGGTTGATGGTGAGACATCAACGTCTACACCAGATCCTAAAGATAAAGGGACTGAAGGTGAAGAAGTTAAGACTGACCCTAAAATGTTGGAGAAGGATCATAGGGTTAGAAATCTGTTGAGTATGAGTCTGACTGATATGGTGTTGAGGAAGGTTGGTTTGAAGCACAAGACTGCTAAAGCCATGTGGGATTCTCTTGAATCCTAGTACCAAGATAAATCACTACCTAACAGATTTTACTTGAAACAACCGAAAATACCCGAACCGAATTACCCGAAGTAACCGAAAATACCCGAAATAACCGAAAATACCCGAAATAACCGAAAATACCCGAACCGAATTACCCGAAGTAACCGAAAATACCCGAAATTACCCGAAATAACCGAAACTATCCGAATTAAACTAAATTTCCCAAAATTTCGTTATTTTCGGTTATAAAAAAAATAACCGAACTACCCGATAACCGAACCGAACCGAACCGATATTTTATTCGGTTATTTTCGGTAGGATTTTTGAAAACCGAACTAACCGAAAAACCGAACAACCTGAACCGAAGTAACCGAATTCGCAGGCCTAACTAAAACAGTGTGAATTTTGTATTCTGGGTAAGTCTCATAAGCTGTCTTATCAGAGAGGAAAGTGATACATGATATTTTTCGATTTCAATTATCCAAGTGTACTCATGTCATTGTAGCACTTGGGATGTCAATCCATATGAGGTTAAGATTGAAGCACTAAGAATGCAAGAAACTTCTTAATCTAGAGCAAAACGTTTTTGTTGGTTTTTATGTTTTTTATCGAAAGAAAATAAAAGACAAAAAAGCAAAACACAAAAAGAAAAACGTTGGATTATAGCTTAAACTATCAAAGAGATGATTAACAATTAAACAATGAATAATTTGGAAGCATTAATCACTATCTTAGAACATGGAACACAATTCAATTTTGACTAGTCCACTCCATTGGTATTAATCACTTCATCGATTACTCGATTAAGCTAAACTCTCATATGCAATCGAAAATAATTGATGAGCATTAATCACAAGTTCATTAAGTTCACTAAACACCCTAACTCAACTCCCGTAGGCTAGGGATGAATAACTCACAAATGGTTCGGTTCAAGCAATTCATCGACTCATTCCGGATGTGAAATGCCTAAGTTCAAGAAATAAATGAACAATTCTAATCTAGCGCTAACACCATTTACTCGAATCTCTCCCTAATGCATGAGATGAGACCAAAAATCTAACTAATCTAAGGTGTAATTCTAGTTTGGTTTGTCATGTCAATTATAGCATTAAGAACAAACCTAAGTGAAAGATTTATCCAAGATCATCCTAAATCACAATTATCTAACCATCAATCAACCAAATAAAGCCTAAACATGATCCAACAAAAATCTACTCATATAAACATGAAGAACAACAAAGGAAAATACGTAAACATAGTAAAAATACATAAATGAAAGATAAAAGAAAGAAAGCTAAAGAAATACTTCTCTAGAAATGGCATGGATATGAAGATCTTGTCCAAAACTTCAAAAGAGAATTTATGGAACACATCCATTTCTTCGAGAGAGGAAGACTTTGGATCCTTAGATCCTTACTTGAAAATAAAAACTAAGAGGAATGTTGTATTTATTATTGAATGAGTGATGTATGAAATTGGATGTTCTACAAATGAGGGATTCCACCCCTTTTTATAGGAGATGATGAATCCTCATTTTTACAATAAAAAAAACTAATATAGATCTAGATTTAGAAAAAGAGATTATGAGCTTGCATAAAGATAAAAGAAGAGTGATAATGTTGTAGCATGATGATGTCCAACACTCTTGTTCTTTATGGCTGGCTTGAAAGGGAATGAGTTGACTCCAAAGTGGAAAAGTTATGGTGGTGGGGAATGGTGGAAAGTGCAAAACCTGTCATGCTTTACATGTCTTTAGTAATTTGATCATATCATTTGAACCACAACCATGAATGGAACGAAACCGCGTGATACGCAGAATAATAATAAAATATTTAGATTTTAAAATTGATAACCCTTGTAGTTATGATCCGTATAATTATATTCTAAATTAAGATCCCGTTAAGTTATCAACAAATTATGTTTTATGATTCACAATTAAGAAATTAGAAATTGATTTATATTGGTTCCAAAAACATAATTTTCATTATATTGTAGTTTCTGTTTTTTCCCTTATTTTTTTCTTTTATTAATTTCCATTTAGAAAAACATAATTCATTAAGTTGTTTCCTTTTTTGAAATAATTAAAAATAAAAAAGTTTATAATATTACATTGACACATGTTACGATCTAAATTATCAATGACACATGTCACGATCTGATGAATTCTAATTATCCTACGTCTCATGTTCACGTTGAGCAATTCAACTTTATATAATAAGATATTTTTTTATTATTATTGTTATTAATTAACTTTTCTTAAAGCCGAGAAATGTGAAAAGGGAAAATATGGTTATAGATAAATCTGAAGATATTTTCTTCTACAGTATATTTGGATAAAGAAGTTAAATTAATAATAGCGTTTTACTTATTTTTGGTGAAATTGACCGTGAGCGCTGTACATAAGAAAAGGACTTTCAAATAATAAAGAGAAAGATATTACATCACAAAACATTCATCGGTATTATTTTTATTTTAAATGTACGAGTATATGAGTACAAGATTAGACAACCTCGTCTTTATTTTCACAGGTATACATGGGCGATTCTAAGTAGGTCTAATTAAGTTCAAATAAAGCTTTGAGATTATAAGGTCCAGTGACATTAGGCGGTCCACTCCAAATCAGCTCTGCGATTTGTTGATAAGCCTTCTCCGTCAAATGAGAGGCATCGAAAAACAAATAATCGGTAACGTTTTCGCATAACTCATAACTTTGTCCCATTCGGCCTCCACAAGTATTGATTCCTCTCAATGGTCCGCTTCCACAACAACCCATATTCCCTACCTTAAACCCTTCAAAACAAACAAACAAACAAAGACACAAAACTTTCAAAAAGCTACACTAAACATCAATCTATTACATATAATGTAATTACCAAGTGATGATTAAAGTTACCGTATTTTGAAGGATTGTTGATTCTTTCCAATAAAGAAGTGTGATAGTCGTGAAGGGCATATCTGAATCCGGATAGGTTACGCTGTAGCCGCCTTAAAGCATCAGGAAACTTCTTGTTGTGCAAATCGATCAGCTCGGTGACTGGTTTGTTACAAGATCCTATGTTTGTTGTGTCTAAGATCAATGCGGCTGGTGCACAATCGTATGCTCCAACATTCAAGAATCCGAACTTCCTTCCTCCCATTTTATACACTTCCTGAGAAACATAACATATACCTCTCATTTTTAGACCAAAAGTTCATAAAATTTGAGATCAGTTTTCGATTTTAGTTTTACCTCAACCACGGATGTAGTGTTACCAATAACAAAATCAACGAATTTCTCTTTAGTATTGGATTGGAAAAGTGAAGAGTTTGCACCCAAGGGATAAAATAAGTCGTTGCCTCCGATATTAAACAGATAAACAGCTGTTGAGAAAACCCTCTTGGCTTTTACATCTCCTAACTTAGATCTCAACCTCCTTTCAACGTTCTTGAAGCTATTTAACTGTGTTCCCAAATCTATCACCTTGAACGGTTAAGAAGGAAACCAAAAAAAAAAAAAAGAGACAAAGAGTAATGAGTCAAATAAGAGAGATATTTATTTTATTTTTAATTATTATTTGCATGAAAAAAAAATATTAAAACGAAATTTATATTGAAAGAGAGGAAGTAGTAAAAATTGATGATATTTACCATTCCGGGAAAGGTTCCGACCAAAGCTCCCGCACCGGCAGAAGCAAAATTAGCTCCATAGGTAAATTGATTGCTACCGTTGCTTGGTTGTAGATTTGGTGGGATCAACGGTAGCCGTGCGTTCTCGGCTGTCACGTTAGCGATCAGTTAAAAAAAAAAATGTAAAAACTTTCTGTGAAATAAAATTAATGAAGTACGGAGTAATTTTGTTACCTATGAAATCGGAAATCAAACGTCCGTCGGAGAGTCTTCCGGTGGGAAATTTGAAAAAGGTTTGACCGTACGGCGGGAAATTCGATTGCAAAGTGGTATTGATGTAGTTGTTGTTTCCGGCATCGAACAGAGAATCTCCGAACACGAACAAAGCAGCGTGGTTTGTGACCAGATTATCATTCTCTGTGCAGTTGATTGAGCTGATCGATAAGATTATTGTGTAGACGAAGAAGATGATCGAAACTAATCGAGGGCTTTCCATATTTAGTTTTGTGTTCTTAATTATACAAAAGTAGTTGCTCTGTTTTCTGTATGTGAAGCTTTGACTTATATATATTTTCGAAATGTTTTTATTCCACAGTTTGTTTGTTTGCTTCTTCTTTTTTGTGTGGGAAAATGTTATCAAGTTGTTTTTCTCAAGCATAATTTTCAAATGCACGACTTTGAATCGCAATCGACATGATGTCTAGCCTATAGATAGAAAAGTATGAAGTTGACCAAGAGAAGTTCAATATACTTTCTAACTGCCCATGCATTAGTTTTGATATATNATGAAAACAAAAATCTAAAAACCAATTCCAAACTGCTGTTTAGCTCCCAATTCACTAAAGTATAGGATCAACTGCTTAGCTCTGAATTCACAAAAGTATATGAGTTTTGATCCAGAACTTCGAGATTACAAATAAAAAAGAAAATACTAACAATATTAATAAAAGTAAAATATGATGTTAAAAGATTCAACGGTTTGAATTTATGTATAGAAAAAAACTAGAATAACATATATAAATTATTTAAGTACTAGACTAACATATATTTACTGGGAAGAAAAAAGCGTGTTTTTTGCCCATTATACCCTTATTTGCTTTTGTTAGGAAAAACGTTATTACGAAACTGCCATTACTAAATTATTTTCACGTAAGCAAAAGTTTGACTTATTTACAAAAATGCCACCACATTTTTCAGAATAAGTCTGCGGACCTTTGTTGCAGACTTAATAAATCGACAAGTCTGCGCAGACTTGTTATGCAGACTTAATAAATCTACGCAGATCTGCAGACTTAATATGCAGATTTATTTTTCAATATTGCAGACTTATTAAGTCTGCGCACATCTGCAGACTTATTATGCGTATTGCAGACTTTTCGATGCAAACTTAATGTGCTTTGTTGCAGACTTAATAAGTCTGTGCAGACTTATTTTGATTGCAGACTTATTACGCAGATTTATTCCCTTTGTCGTAGACTTAAGTTCATTTGCAGACTTATCATGCAGACTTATAAAAAATCTGCAGCTGTTTGTTGCAGACTTAAATGCTTTGTTGCAGACTTTTGGAAAATCTGCGACAAAAAGACTAAGTCTGCGACACCTAAAAGATCTTACTGAAATAACATCGCTTGTCGCAAATTTATTTACAATGTTGCATATTTGATGTTCAACTTCGCAGACTTATTTGTAAATTGCTTACGTGACATTAAAAACTGCAGATTTATTAGACTATGTTGCAGACTTGTTTTCTGACTAAAATAACACTTTGTTTGTCGCAGACTTGTTATGCAGACTTATTGAATGTGTTGCAGACGTAACGAATGTATTTGTCCTAAACTTTCGTTGCAGACTTATTGAATGTGTTGCAGACTTATTTCAAACTTCGAGGAGTAAGTTGATTTTCCTAATAAGGCCAGTAAAAAGTATTAAATTTACAAAATATGCCACTGCACCATTAGGGTTATGTGCGGCCGCCGTCAACCTTTTCTGCAACCCGAAAGATTTCTTCATCGCCGCCGATCTCCATCGTCGTTGCCGATCCCGTTCTCTGTGGCGATCATGTTGCAAATTATATTGTTGTTTTTCCTTTGTCATTTGTCGCAGACTTATTTGTTTTGCTGCATTTTTGTTTTCCTTTGTCGCAGACTTATTATGTGTGTTGCAGTTTTGTTTTCCTTTCTCGTACACTTATACGTTTTGTTTTCTCTTTGTCATTTATCGCAGACTTATTTGTTTGTCGCATACTTATTTGTTCTCCGCTACTTAACCATTTCAGAGCTTGTATTTTCATCTATCCCCGGCGCAACAAGACCTTCTATTTCTATTTCCAGGGATTGTTTTTTTTCTTTCTCAAAGCTGTGTGAATTTATAGATGAGATTTGATCAAATTTATCAAATTACGGGAATTAGAGTCATTTCTTGGAAAGGTACTTAGGTTGAACAAAAATGCACTTGGAACTAACGAAAATGTGATTTTATTTCAATGTTTAAAAGTGTAAATTTATGAAAACCGAAACAGAATTTAAAACCGAGCTTAGAGGACGACTCGGGCTAGAGTTTTAAACATCTAAAAACAAGTCTGCAACAAATGAAACAAGTCTGCAACAAAGGAAACAAGTCTGCGACAAATGAAACATGTCTGCAACAAATAAAACAAGTCTGCGATAAACAAATCTGCAACAGTAACAACAAAGTCTGCAACAAATGAAACAAGTCTGCGACAAATGAAACAAGTCTGCGACAAATGAAACAAGTCTGCAACAAGTCTGCGACAAATGAAACAAATCTGCAACAATAACAACAAAGGAAACAAGTCAGCAACAAAGGAAACAAGTCAGCAACAAAGGAAATAAGTCTGCGACATACACAATAAATTTGTGACATACACAATAAGTCTGCGACTTATTTGTTTGTCGCAAACTTATTTGTTTGTCGCAGATTTATTTGCTTGTCGCAGACTTATTTGTCTTGTGACCTGTTCATGTTCGTCTGCAGAAACCAAATATGGGTTTTACAAGATGAATATGCTCTGAAAATCAAATGATAAAAACCTTTGGTTAAAGTCACGGTTCAACATCCAAGCGAGAACACAACCTAGATCGAAAGGTTAAAGGCTTGCAGTTACCTCTCTTGGTGGAATCAATCCACGCGGAGGCTAGGGTTCGGCGCGGCGGCGGGTTCTGGCGGCTAGGGCGGTGCTGCGGCGGCTACGGGTCAAGGGCGGAGTTAAGTTAGGGTTTGCCCAGATCGAAACCTAGACAGAGGCTGAACCTAGGGTTTAGGGTTCGCGTGTTTACCTCTCTCGGTGGCTCGGCAGATGACGGCGGCGTTTCCTGGAGTTTCCGGCGGCGTCGCGAGGCTCGACTGCAGCAGAATCGAGCTTGGCGGCGACTGGGACAGGAGGCGAGGCGAGATTTTTTTTGTTTTTTTCGTCTGAATAGATTTAAGGGAGAGAAGAGAGTTTTTTTGAGTTTTATATTTTTATTTTTTTCTGAAAAAAAGTAAATCAAAATGGCATTTGTGTAAATAAGTGATTGAAAATGGGGTTTTCTATCTTTTAACAAAAAGTTGTGTTTTATAATCAACTCAGTTCTGAGGGTGTTATTCTAGTAATTACATAAAAGATTAGTGTTATTCTGAGTAATTTTCTCTTTATGTATTTCAAAACTATAACCGCGTGAATATTCGTATTTCAGCACAAAGAAAAAAATGGTTAGTTGGTAATAATGCTTTAAAAAAAAATTAAAACCATGTAAATTTCAGAGAAATTTGTCGACTTAGTTCCAATTTCAAAATAATATGTTATAGAATTAGAAGCAACTGTATAAAGCCAGCAAACTACGTTATGCCACAAAGTTGGACCGTGGTTCGTGTTTGGTCGCTACTCTTCACTCTTCAGGTACAGAAGGAGACCTAAAGCAGTAACATGTTTCGTGTGGAACAAGTTTCAAATATTTTTAAGTTTATTTATGTAGAACCAATAGTAATATTATAGGAAAAACATAGATTCATAACTACTACACGTACGCAATGAAGAGTGATGATAGTTGATTAAGAAAAATATAGTGATTCACAGAATAAATCTGTTCAAATATCCATTTAGGTAAGAATGTATGCTGAAAAATAAAACCTTTAAATGTAAAAGTCACTAATGAAAGTTTAATTACTTTTTGCCAATGTTCAAAAAATCGCTAGACGGTAGCTAGGCGCTTGATAGGGGACTAGCGTCTAGGCGGATTAATCGGGGCCTAGGCGTTAACGAATTATTTATTTATTTATTATATATTTTATATTTATATTAGATGTTTTTAAAGTTTATTGTGCTTTATTTGAAAATTACGTTGGTGAAATGGTTGAAAATAAAATAGTGAACTAACACGACAAAAAATATAGTGAACAAAAAGACATAAAAAAACATAATTTGAAACTTGATAAGAGTAAATTAGAATTTCGATTTATCTCATCGATTTTAGTAAAATCGTTTTGGTTATGACCGATTTGGCGTCTAGTCGGGCGCTTAGGCCCCGCTTAAACTGATTTTTAGAACATTACTTTTTGCTGACATCAATGGTTCAAAATACTAATGAGTAAATAACTCAGGAGTGTATCTACATATCTTCCAGAATCAAGATCGAGAATTAAAAAAAAAACCTAAAACTAATAATGGGCTTTAGTTTAAACAAACCTAATGGTTTTTTATTGATCTTCGGTTTATGGAACTAATAAAATAAATAATACGGCCTGATGTATCTTCAAACGGTCGTAAAACGAAAATGTTATATAAAAAAAAAAGAGAGCCGTTTCATCACAACGATCAAAAAGTGAAAATCGAAACATGTGCACCATATCCGTTATCTTCACAACGGCGGGAAAAAAAATTTGAAACATGGTAAAAATCTGAAAAAGTAGCCGTTCATTCATAACGGTAAAAAAAAAAAATTATTGAAAGAAATAGTAAAACAAATATCAAAACATCGATTAGTTATAAAAGGAAACCCAAAGATGAGAAGTTGAAATTTGTCTTTTGCTGAATGATCTTCTTCCTTAAAAACTGAAGCTTTCAAATTTCAGTTGATTTGGTCTCAGATTTCGATTTTGCTTTTGGGTTTTTTTAGATTTCCTCTTAGGTGCTACAATGCATATTTGGATCAATACGGTGAACGGAAAGAGCATAAACCTAGAGGTTGAAGATAGTTCCGACACAATCAACATCAAAATCCGTGGAGATCAGACCAGTAAATTGGTTCTGGTTCTGGGTCCGGGTCAAGGTGCAGTCATGAGGATTTTTGTATCGACTGTAAAGGGGAAAACATACAACTTAGAGGTGAATGGGTCAAGAACATGATCCATGATCAGGGGGGCCCACCAGTGGACAAGCAGAGACTGATCTTTCAAGGTCAGCTGTTGGAAGACTCTTGGACCATAGCTGACTACAACATCAAGATGGGCTCGACCATTGTCATTATGTCTCATCTTTGCGGTTGCTAAAAATTGTCTCTTTTTATTTTCCGGCGATTATTTGTCTATCTTTTCTAAAGACTAGGCGCAGTCGATTTCGAATTTTAATAAATATATATTTTGAATGAAAAATTTGGTGAAACATATGTCATATGTTCTCATACGTATACATATGACACATACATATATAGTTTGGTCGTGATTGTATATTCATAATTTTCTTTTTGTCATAATGGAAAGGATTATAAACTTTTAAGTTTGGTCGTATATTAATAATTTTCCTTTTAAGTTTAGAGTATATTTATAATTTTTCTTTTTTAAGTTTGGTCGTGGTATAAACTTTTACGTTTCTTTTTGTCAATTTCTTTTATTGTAAGTTTTCCTTACTTATTATTATTTATTTTTTTTAAGATTGTATTTTTTTAGTTTAACATTTTTTAATATTTACTTTAATTCATTTTTTTTTTTAATTAATTGACACATGTCAAGATCTAAATTAACTGTGATACTAAAAATTTGTTACTGTATTGCAATTACCGTGTAAGGTTTGTTACCAAAGTTCAAAGAATTGTTTATTCTTTGGGATAGAGAAGTGTGATAGTCGTGAAGTACTGAAGGGCAGTGCCGGTTGTTGGTGGTGAGTTTAGCACTCCCCCGTTTAGCCCGGTTTGAACCAAGACCGGCCCAATTGATCCCGGTTGACGACGGTTCGAACTCGGAAGGAAAGACCACGAAACGGTCGCCGACCTCCGAACTTGAAAGAATAGTCCACGAGAGACTATTGACCGATAAGTTTGGTAAGAATCCGAATAAATGCCGAACTTGAATCTAGATCGGCGAATCACGCCCCGATCAACGATGGTTCAAGATCGGTAAAAAGAGTCCAGAACGACCAACCATCGAGCTCGGTGAAGGCCGAACTCAAATCCTTATCTCGAACCGAGATCGGCCTGGTTGATCCCGATCGACGACGGTTTGAGATCAGTAAAGAAAAAGACATCATACTATTACCGACCTGCGATGTGCCGAGCTCGTAGGTATCAACCTGTCGTAATCAGAATCCACTTCCGGGATTCGCGGAACTTTACGGAAAATACGGAAAAGCAAGATTAATTAGTTTTCTAATCCGGGATTCGCGGAGCTTTTCCCGGATTCGGGGAACTTGTCGAAGCCGCCGAGGAGGCTTATAAATAAGGATTCCCGATTACATTCAGAGGGGAAAGAAGAAACAGAAGAAATACATTTTAGAGAGAGAAAGTGAGAGCTCGAAATCCGATTCCGACTTCGTTTTCGACTTAAGAATATTTTTGTAAACTCCGACGAGTTCGATTTAATAAAAGCGAGATATCGATCGGTCTTTCAACTCTTTCTATCCTTGTGTGATTTATACGATCAACAATTGGCGCTAGAAGGAGGGGATGAACCTCCGACCTTGTGGTTAACAGCCACATCTCCGAGTCTCTTTCGTTAAAACCCGACGATGACATAAGCTAAGACAACCCCGACACTCGATGGCAGCGGTTCCACGCTTGGCGATAACAGTACCCAAAACAACGGACTCGACAATCTCAATCCTGGAATCCGCACTCAGACGGACAACAGCGATCATCCATCACTCATTCCGCCAAGCACCGCTACTGTGACCCATGCAGCAGTCGACCAAACCACTCTCTTGATGGCCTTAACAACACAACTCGCCGAACTCGCCAAAAAGAACGATGAACGGTTCAACTCTCTATTCGCCAACCAGACGGAACTTCAAGACCAGGTCGGCGAACTCAGACAGAGCCCATCATCTTTCCGACCCGATGAAGTAACACCTCCTCTTCGCCGAAGCCTTATCACCGAGCTAAATCGAAATCAGAGCACAACAGCTCGGTTTCCCGCATTAAGATATGCCGATAGCCCGGAAACACATATCACCGATCAGGCATCTATAGATCAAGATTTCGAGAACGTCAAAGCCCAACTTCAAGACATGAAATCTAAGTTCCACCAAGCTACCAGTTCGGCACCCGAGATTGACCGCGTTATTCAAGAAACCCAAAAAACACCATTCACACATCGGATCATCAACATACCGATCCGGTGATTGGAAAATATCAAAATCACACCGTACAATGGGCACACCGACCCTCGCCATTTCATGACCTCGTTCGGCATCATGATGAACCGCTTTCGATTTGACACCAAGGAGGAAAAAGATGCCGCAACTTGCCAACTCTTCGAGGAGAACCTCAACGGAACCGCGCTCGACTGGTTCTCGCAGCTAGATGCGCACTTGGTCGACAATTATACCGAACTGTCTACCAAGTTTCTCAAACGCTTCACCATGTTCATCAAACAAAATACTCGGAACGCCGACCTCTGGGCCCTCGAGCAGAAAAGCGATGAACCGTTGCGTGATTTTATGAACAGATTCAAAGCAATAGTGTCTAACTGCACCATCGGCGATGAAGCCGCGATCGAAGCCCTTTACAAGGCGACCTGGTATAAATCGGATTTTTACAAGGAGATCAAGCGCAACTGGCCGACCACTCTAGAGGACATCTTACACAAATCGCACGTCTACATCCTCGAACAAGAAGAAACAGCCACAAAGGATAAACAGTACGCTCTTTCGAAGCAGGTTGCACCCAGAGACAAACCAAGAGACGAGTATCGCGAGAACCGACCCCATTACGAAAGACGAACCACGACCCAACAAGTCAGCACTATTCAGCCACAACATTGGAATACATGGGTCCGGCCCGAGCTATCGAACGAGCCGACTTCAAGCGAAGAACCGTTCTGCCAATTTCACAACAGAGAAGGTCACAGCACCGAAGAATGCCGAGACCTCAAAGATTTCCTCTAGTTGAAGTACAAAAAGGGCGAAGTCCCGGTCGGGGCAACATTCCGGCCTGGCAATAGATTTCGCCGTAATGAAAATAATGAAGGCCGTCGGTCGAACGCCGCCGGAAGTTCGGGACAAAGAATTAACACGGAGCAACCAAAACGAGATCGTGAGGACCAACCCGAAAATCAGAACATCCCGCAAGTCCGGAAGCGCGTTAACATGATTATGGGAGCCCTTGAGTCCTGCAATTACTCAGTTCGGGCGATCGAAGAGCACAATAGAGAAGTAATTGCGGCGCGACGGCAGAACCGAGTTGTAGAAGGCGGGGTATCGGTAACTTTCTCTGAGGCCGATACAGAGGGTCTCCACATGCCCCATAACGATCCTCTAGTCGTTAACTTGCTTATCGGGGACGTTGCTGTCGGGAGAATCCTTATCGACACCGGCAGTTCGGTAAACGTGATATTCAGACAGACATTGAGAGACATGGATTTCCCGGACTCCGACATTAAAGAAAACATTGAACCTCTCACTGGGTTCACAGGCGAACAGACAATGACCGCGGGAACTGTCAAAATACCGATCTACGTCGGCGGACTTGTAAGAGTGGTCAAATTTTTGGTCCTCGACAGGCCGGCGATCTACAATGTCATCTTCGAGACACCTTGGATCCACACGATGAAGGCCGTTGTCTCGACCTACCATCAATGCTTGAAATTCCCAACACCATCCGGAGTCTTCACCCTCAAGGGCGATCAACATAATGTCCCGAACATGTTATATCAACGAATGCAAACTTAGGACAGCAGCCCGAACATGCGTCATCGACGCGAACAGAATTTCGGCAGATCCATTTGATCGAAAGATGGATCCCGACATACCCAGGCGCGAGACAATCATCCAGGTCAGTATCGACGAGCGCAATCCCGAGAGATGCGTCGGTATCGGAGCCGAACTGGATGAAGAATTCAAAAGCGATCTAATCCGTTTCCTCAAAAGGAACGTCTCGACATTCGCCTGGACAATGGCGGATATGACCGGGATCAAACCAAAAATCGCGTGTCATGAGCTTGGCATTGAAACTACCTTCAAACCGATCAAGCAGAAAAGACGTAAGCTCGGCCCAGAAAAGGCACAGGCCGTCAATGACGAAGTCGAACGTTTACTCGCAGCGGGCTTAATCACCGCGGTAAGATACCCATACTGGTTAGCTAATCCGGTTGTTGTGAAAAAGAAGAACGGGAAATGGAGAATTTGCGTTGACTTCACCGACCTTAACAAAGCTTGCCCAAAAAACAGCTTCCCGGTTCCGCACATCGATAAATTGGTGGAATCCACAGCCGGTAATGAACTTCTATCCTTCATGGACGCCTTCTCAGGATACAACCAAATACTTATGCAGCCCGACGACCGAGAGAAGACATCGTTCATCACGGATCGAGGCATCTATTGCTACAATGTCATGTCGTTCGGATTAAAGAATGACGGAGCAACATACCAACGACTCGTCAATCGAATGTTTGCTAGTCAACTCGGTAAAACTATGGAAGTATACATCGATGACATGCTCGTCAAGTCCCTTGTCGCTAAAGATCATATCGGCCACCTCAACACGTGTTTCGATATACTCAACGAATACGGTATGAAACTTAACCCGAACAAGTGTACATTCGGGGTGACCTCCGGAGAGTTTCTCGGCTATATCGTGACTAAGAGGGGAATCGAGGCCAACCCCAAGCAAATCTCGGCGATAATTGACCTGCCATCCCCAATAACTAAACGAGAAGTTCAGCGATTGACTGGCCGTATCGCCGCGCTTAACCGATTCATCTCCCGATCGACAGACAAATGCCTACCTTTCTATCAACTACTCTATGGCAACAAACATCTTGAATGGGACGACAAATGCGCAGACGCATTTACACAGCTTAAGAAGTACATGTCGACTCCCCCGATCTTGGCAAAACCTGAGAACAGAGAAACTCTCTACCTTTATATCGCGATTTCCACATCGGCTGTCAGCGGGGTGCTGGTTCGGGAAGACCGAGGCGAGCCGAAGCCTGTTTTCTACGTTAGCAAGTCATTAGGCGAGGCCGAGGCACGATACCCCACACTTGAAAAACTCGCCCTTGCCGTGGTCACCGCAGCCAGAAAGCTTCGACCGTACTTCCAATCACATTCAATCACCGTCCTCACCGACCAACCCCTGCGAGCTATTCTACACAGTCCGAGTCAGTCAGGCAGACTCGCCAAATAGGCAATTGAGCTAAGCGAGTACGATATCGATTACAAAAGTCGGACGACTATCAAATCACAAGTACTCGCCGATTTCCTCATCGAACAGCCGCAAGAATTTATCAATACCGAGCAATGGATCCTGCACGTCGACGGGTCGTCCTCCAGTCGGGAGTAGGCATCCGTCTACAGTCGCCAACTGGAGAAATCTTGGAGCAATCGTTTCGGCTGGAATTCAATGCATCAAACAACGAAGCCGAGTACGAAGCACTAATCGCCGGACTACGACTGGCTAGGGCCATCGGAGCGACTCGGGTACATGCGTATTGCGACTCTCAGCTCGTCGCAAGCCAATTCAGCGGAGAGTATGACGCGAAGAACGAGCGAATGGATTCATACCTCAAACTCGTCAAGGAGCTCGCCACCGATTTCAAGTCCTTCGACCTTACCAAAATTCCACGAGGGGAGAACGCATCTGCCGACGCACTCGCCGCCCTTGCATCCAGCTCGGACCCTCATCTGAAGCGAACAATCCCGGTCGAAAGCATTCCAAAACCGAGTATCGAGAAACCAGAAGCATGTCTAGTAACAACGCGCGGCCGTAATTACGACGAACAACCGGTTGAAAAACTCAAAACGAGAAAGGCTAGAAAAGCACCATCCCGGCAGACCGACCTGGAAACCACTCCCGAGCTAGATTTACGCAAAATCCCAATCTACGGGATCAGTCTGACGATGACAACGATGTAGAATCTGAGGGACTTCACGTCCCGATTGATATTGAGGCCGAAGAAGACGAGGAACCCGATGATTGGACCACCGAACTCAAAATGTACATCTGCGACGGACAGGTCCCAACGGACAGATGGGCAGCTCGGCGACTTAAGATGCGAGCAGCCTCGTACGTCGTCCTCGATGGGGAATTATTCCGATGGAGCGCCGCAGGAGTCCTGCTGGTATGCGTACCGAGTAACAACACTAACAAAGTCATGAGAAAGGTGCACGAAGGAACATGAGGAAATCATTCCGGAGGGCACTCTCTTGCTCTGAAAATAAAAAAGGCCAGTTACTATTGGCCGACCATGTTGAAAGACTGTGAGAAGTTCGTCGCAAAATGCGACAAGTGCCAACGACACGGTCCGGTGATCAATCTACCAACCGAACTATTAGCAACGTCAACTGCACCTTACCCTTTTATGCAATGGGCAATGGACATCATCGGTCCACTACGGCGTTCAACGACACAGAAGCAGTTCATCCTCGTTATGACCGATTACATCACCAAATGGGTTGAGGCCGAATCGTACGTCGAGATACAAGCTTTCAATGTTCAGAATTTTGTCTGGAAATATATCATATGCCGACACGGAGTGCCATATGAGATCATCACCGACAATGGACCACAGTTCATTTCAACGTCGTTCGGTGGCTTTTGTGCAAAGTGGAAAATCCGACTAAGTTTCTCAACACCGAGATACCCACAAGGCAACGGTCAGGCAGAAGCGACTAATAAAACCGTGATCGACGGACTCAAGAAGAGGTTGGATGCGAAGAAGGGACGATGGTCCGACGAGCTAGACGGAGTCCTTTGGTCTCATCGAACTACACCTCGGCGGTTTACCGGACAGTCTTCATTTTTCTTAGCATACGGCTCGGAGGCTTTATGTCCGGCCGAGATCTACGTCCCGACCATACGCAGAACAATGCTAACACAAAATCCCGGCCTCAATGATAAAATGATGCTCGACAATCTCGACGGCCTGGAGGAACTGCGAGGACAAGCGTTACTCCGAATACATAACTACCAAAACTTAGCGGCACGCTATTACAATAAGAAAGTACGAGGTCGACATTTTGAAGATGGTGTTCTTGTTCTATGAAAAGTTTTCCAAGGGACCGAAGAGAAAAACGCTGGCAAGCTCGGCACCCATTGGGAAGGCCCATATCAGATAATGCGGGTCGTCAACATGCTCATCTACGAACCGAACTCGAGCATCCGTTTCGCGACTATCTCTGTCCATAAGACGCGGAACTTGAATAGCAGCTCGGGAACAACTAGGAACGGCAGAAGCAGGGCGCGAGATCCGTCTAACCAATTATTGTCGAACGCCACTCAGACCGTCATCAGATGAATCAGCCGGATCTGACGAAGAGACGAACAACATAAGATCGATGTTCGGATTTTGCGGAGAAGGAGTTCGGTCATTAACAGAAGACGAAGAAGAACCAGAACTCATCTCGATCCAATGAAATAAAACTGAAGCAACTTGATGAAGAACAGCTTGAAGATAGATCGGAAAGTTTGAAGATCTTCGAAGCAGATCGGAGGAATCACGGCGGAGGAAGATCGGAAAAGTTTTAAAAAAAAAAACTAGAGAGAAGGGAGAGCGCTAGAGAGAGAAAGTGGCGTACCTTTTATAAGCGAGATAATGAAGTGAAGGATCGGAACGGGTCAAGGTATTTATAGAGAGAAAAGCAATTATGGTGACCCCTCGATTTCCGCGACGGTTAAAGGAGCCGAATCGTCGCGATCCCTTGGTTTCCGCAACGGTTATGAAAACTGGACCGACGCGTCTCTTCGAGTTTTGCCGAACTCAGAAGATATTCGATGAAGAAACCGCTGAAATTTGGATCAAGAAAAGAACCGATCTCAATTCCAACCGGACTAAAATTTCTTCAGTTACTTCGCCGAACTCAAAACTCATTCGCCGAACCGGGGGGGGGGGGACTAATTGTTGGTGGTGAGTTTAGCACTCCCTGGTTTAGCCCGGTTTGATCCAAGACCGGCCCAATTGATCCCGGTTGACGACGTTTCGAACCCGGAAGGAAAGACCACGAAATGGTCGCCGACCTCCGAACTTGAAAGAATAGTCCACGAGAGACTATTGACCGATAAGTTCGGTAAGAATCCGAATAAATGCCGAACTTGAATCTAGATCGGCGAATCACGCCCCGATCAACGATGGTTCAAGATCGGTAAAAAGAGTCCAGAACGACCAACCATCGAGCTCGGTGAAGGCCGAACTCAAATCCTTATCTCGAACCGAGATCGGCCTGGTTGATCCCGATCGACGACGGTTTGAGATCAGTAAAGAAAAAGACATCATACTATTACCGACCTGCGATGTGCCGAGCTCGTAGGTATCAACCTGTCGTAATCAGAATCCACTTCCGGGATTCGCGGAACTTTACGGAAGATACAGAAAAGCAAGATTAATTAGTTTTCTAATCCGGGATTTGCGGAGCTTTTCCCGGATTCGTGGAACTTGTCGAAGCCGCCGAGGAGGCTTATAAATAAGGATTCCCGATTACATTTAGAGGGGAAAAGAAACAGAAGAAATACATTTTAGAGAGAGAAAGTGAGAGCTCGAAATCCGATTCCGACTTCGTTTTCGACTTAAGAATATTTTTGTAAACTCCGACGAGTTCGATTTAATAAAAGCGAGATATCGATCGGTCTTTCAACTCTTTCTATCTTTGAGTGATTTATACGATCAACACCGGTCCAACGTTTGTAGCTACCCTAAGCGAGTCTAAAAAAAATATGCTACTTTTATATATTTTATCCAAAGTCACAAATAGTAGTAATATAAAAAAAATATACTAAAACTTCATAAAACAATCCAACTCTATAGATTGTTTGTAAAAATAGAAAAAATACATTAAAAATAATTTTTTATTGTTGAAATATGACTCTCTTTACATTTTTGCCTGCAAAATCATTCACTAAACTCACAAAATCGAGTTTTTCAACCATAACTGTCTCAATTGATAGCAAAGTCAACCCATTCAACATCTCTTGTGACATGGTAGACTGCAAATAATTATTTATCAGCTTCAACTTCGAAAAACTTCTTTTAGCAATGACAACCGATACCAGAATGGTCAACAATATGTGAAGCAATTTCTGTGTTAGGATAACAATGCTCCATTTTTTCCAAAAAATCAAGCATGATGTCCTCAGAGTATCTTCACTTGCCGATGTTAGTTTTTTTAAATCAAACAAAAACCCAAAATTTGCGTTTGAGAGTTTGAGAGTTTTTTTTTTTTTTTTCTAAAACATAATTTACTAAAAGAATAAAAAATTATTTGTAATACAATAATCAATATATTTGTTAATAAAATGCTCATAAACAATGCTAATAAAGCCCTACAATATACTATTATAAAAACCTATAAATTTTGTTTACATTAAAGGCCTAATAAAAAAAAATATCAAAAAATGCCCTTCCCGGACTGGATGCCCTTAAGCGGTGGCTTGGGTAGCTTATGCCTAAGGCCGGGCCTGCTGAAGGGCGTATTTATATCTGGATAGTTCACGTTCTAGTCGCCTCAAACCATTTAGAAGCTTCTTGTTGTGTAAATTGATAAGCTCGACCGGCTTAAAACATGATCCTATCTATGTTTGGTTTACAATCTATGAGGCTGTTTCACAATCATATGCTCCCATGTTCAAAAATCAAAACTTCCCTCCTCCAATTTTTATATACTTCCTAAGAACATAACACAATCTCTCACAAGATAATCCATACAAACTGTTTTTTAAGATCAATTTGATTTTACCTCCTACAGCATCCGTTGTATTTCCGACAACAAAATCGATGTATTTCTCTATTGCCATATTTGGACCCGAATGAACCTAGACAATATCCGCACATTGGTTCTTCCCGTTCAATCAGTTGCCCACAAGAAACGTCCTCCTCCTAAATCTCTTTATCAACTATGAAATTTGAGCTACTAAGAGTATAAAAGCGTGGTCAAACTTGCCATATTTGGCTCATTCAGATTCACACCACAAATCCCTTAAAGACTAGCTCTTTAATCATCCTAGTTTCTCTCTTTTATTTAAATTTGAATAAATTTTTTTAAATGTATTTTATTATGGAGATCATACCTTGTAAGAGTTATAAAAATCTCATTTGAGTCTTTGTAAAAAACACACCTTTTATTGAATATAAATTTGAGTTCATCTCTCTGAAGCTTTTAATTAAGCTTGTCTCTTGTTTCTCTAGGCTTTTAGATGGATTCCTTAAGCTAGGAAGCGTCTTGAGTCATTGTCTTTGTGTAGATTCACTCAGACCTTGACTCACAAAGTCATTCCACAACTTTGTATGGCGAACTTCGATCAATTCAAGCTCGTAGGCCTTGAAACCATATGAACTAAGAAAGCTGGATTCCGATCTTATATCATTAACAGCACTGGGTCTGTCAATGGTGCATAACATCAGTCCCAGAAATTTATGAAGAACAACAAAGAAGTTATCCCCCACTACAATGGTGTCAAAGGAATCCATAAAAGTTGACACAATCTCGCTCACGAGTCCAACCAAATAACTACGACCAGAAATTAATTTAACAAACAATGTAAAACAATCAAATATACAACCCACATATCGCGTGGACAATCATCTAGTAGTTAAAAAGAAAACAAACGACAAAAACCGCTCAAAATGAAATATATCAAACAGGATAATGTAAATGGGGAGATTGTAATGACTAATGATCTTAATCTATAATCATCCTAGAAAACGTATATAATGTATTATATATCATTATCAAGCGTTTACACATCATAATGGTGTCACAAGATTAAGAAAACTAAAATTGAATCTATTCGACCAATAGGTGTTTTGTGGGTTCACGATTTTTTTGTGTGGTTATGGGATAGAAAAACGATACGACGTTTTACTTCCGTACCCAAACAGTAACTTTTCCTTGATCGTTGATGCTAACCATAGTACAAAAACCCAATAAACAAACAAAGAAAGGTAAATTTATCAAATTTGTACTGTTATTGATTTTTTTAAAATATCACACATATTACTTTCCAGTATTAGAAATGGTAGTATGTATGATCGGTATTGCATCAAGGTCTGATAACCCATTTGCAAAAACATAATCATGTTGTCAAAAATCAACCCAACCAAGCACATTTGAGATATTCAGTACGTGTTTTACCCCTGAAATCACCATAACAGTAGGGCCACGAGGTTCCGGGAGGTTGGCTTCTCGGGCTTTTGAGGTTCCGGGAGGTTGGCTTATTGGAAGGTTGAAAAACTCGATTACGTGCCAAATTTGAGCAGTTTAATTTTATTTTTACTTTTTTTTATTTTCTTTTTTTACAAACCGTTTATGCAATTGGATTGTTTGATTACGTTTTAAGTTGTTTTTTTTTACTATTGTTTGTGATTTTAAATAAAATATGAAAATGACATATTTTTTAGATTTGCGTATGGCATTCAAATACGTTGGATCGGCACTGTGGATATTGATAGTCGTTGATTCCAATATGAAACAGATAAACCGCTCTTGAGATTACCTTGGCCTCTCCTAACTTAGACCTCAACATTTTTTCAACCTTTTTGAAGTTGTGTAATTGTGTTCTCAAATTTATCACCTTGAATGGTAAAAGAAAAGTAAATATGTCAAACAATTACAATCAATTCAACTAATAAATTATACAAATTTGAAGTAATACAATTCCGGGAAAGGTTACCATCAAACACTACAGGAAAACACAGTTTTTGTGACTACCATTTGCGACTATTTTTTTAGTCGCAAAAAAGAGGGACGGTATTGTGACAGATTTGCGATTAATAAGCGACTACTCATAATGCATAGGCATAATAGTCCCAAATTACCGACTAAACAATGTAGTTGGACAAGAGTCGCTTATTTGCGACTGTTTAAGGACTTGCGAAAGTGGTCTTAAATTTGTGACTCATTTGCTTCAGTTTAGCAACTCCACTCGAATTTTTTTTCATCAATATATAATTTAAAAATTCACAAAATAGTCCCAAATTTATGACTAATTTGCGACAAAATGACAAAAATAATGCAAGCTTCTCATTGGCTAGTTCATTGAAACGAGAATTGAGATCTTCCACCGTTGATTGGTTTAATCCAACGGTAGAAGATTTAAACTGCTTTATTTTTTTTAATTTTTTTAATATCTTTTATCTTTTTTTTTTAATTGTTTATACTACTTCTTCCTTCTCTTCCTTTCTCTCTGTATCTTCATAACTCTCTTGATTCTTAACAAATTTTGATGATTTTGGTGTCTATCTCCATCGGTTTTTCATCTTCTACAAAACCCCCAACCCATATTTCTTGATTAACCAAGGTAAGTTTTTCGAAATCCCATTTACAGTCACGATTTTTGTCAAAAAATTGCTGAAGGTTTTGCTTTCATGCTTAACGCATTCACAACTCTTTTTTTTTTGTTTTCCAGATCCGACGACGGTGGTGTTGGGCTGCGGCGGCGGTTTCTTCTCGGCGGCGGAATAGATATGCGGCGGTGGTGTTGGGCTGCGTGGTTGCTCCGATGGGTTCGTGCCTCGCGTCGAGGGTGGTTCGTGGGAGGAGCAGATCGGCCNTTTTAACTGGTAGTTGCAAATCAGTCTCTAAATTAGGACTGATAGTGGAGTCACATATTAGTCGCAAAAGAGCGACTGTTTTGTGACCACTGTTTTTAGCGACCAAATATTTGCGACTACTTTTTTTAGTCTCAAAATAGTCGCAAATGAGTCATTTGCGACTATTTTAAGACTATCTTGGGAGTTCCAAAATCTGTATTTTCTTGTAGTGAAATGGTTAATCTGATTTATTAGAGAATTATTTTGTTGTGGAGAGAGTACGGATTTAAGTAGTTTAGCAATCAAATCATCGTGGCCATTGGCTCATTACGTAGGAGGCTATTGTTGTATACAATGTGGCAAATAGAAATATAATGTTTTAGGGTTTCACTATTATGCTAGGTGAATAGCGGAACAGCATAATAGTTGAATGGTCGAATAGCGGAAAGAATGAGTTGGGTAAAAAAAATTGCACAATAATATAAACCACACTAAACCGAAAAATATGTATATTAATATATAACGGTTTGCCAATCCCCTCTAATACAAAATCAATTTGGTGGCCAAGTTTTAAGTCAAGCTACCAATTAACACAAGAAACTAGGCATGGGCATCCGGTTAGTTTGGGTTATTCGCTTCGGTTTTTCTGGTTCTTGGTTTGTTCGGGTTTGGGAAAAAAATCGCCGAATTAAACCGAAGAAAAGTTTGATTTGGCTCGGTTCGAAAGTTGGTTTATTCGGTTTGGTTTGGGGGTAAGAAAAATTAATGCCGAGTTGGAACCGAATTTTTGAAGTTATTCGGTTATTAGAGCCTACTTTCAATTAAATGGGCCAAAGCATGTTTATAGAATTTAATAGCAGATTTGTAGTTAACCAAATCTAAATGGACCAAAGCATGTCCAGTAAGTAAGAGATTACACAAACACCTCAAAAAACCTAAAATTAGGGTTTTGGCAGATACGACGGCAGCATGATGACTCACATCAGATGCAAGTAGAGAACCGTTACCTTTCGATTCTCATATTACAGAGATGAATCGATGGTCTTTGTCGATGATTACTAAGAATATCTCGCCGTATGAGAAGTATTGTAATCAGAGGCTTTGAAAATTTGGCGCTTCTGTTTCATATCGAAACTTGAGAGGAGAAGAAAGTAACAAAATTATGTTTTTAATTGCTTACTAAAAACAGGACAGTTTTCTACTATACCGAACCAGGGACTGAACTAAAATTGGAGAGCTGCATATATATCGGTTTGCAGCTCAAAACCGAATCAAAACAGAGATGTTCGGTCGGTTCGGTTCCATTCATTTTGGACCTACAAGAAATATTAGGCCACAAGGGTTCTTTTTGTATTCTTTTCTTGGTTGAGACCAAAATGGTTCAAAATATTTACCTATCTATTTCTATGCCTTGAAAAGATTGAGAAATGGAAATATAACCAGCTTTTTTATATATATTCAACGTATATCTTATTATATAAAGCTGTATTTCTCAATGTGAGCGTGACACGTCGGATAATTCTCACTCACGAGATCGTGACATGTGTCGTTGTTAATTAATATTGCGACATGTGTCAAAGTAATAATCTGAATAAAAAGAAAAAAATAATAAAGGGAAATTAAGATTCTAACTCACGAGATCGTGACATATAACAAAAAAAAAAAATTGTGTTTTATTTAAATAGAAACTAATAAAATCAAAAAAATAAAGTAAGAGAAAAAATAGAAACTACAAAATAAAAATAAAAAAGTAAACTATAAAATTTATATAAGATTCATAATATTTTATGTAAATGGAAACTAATAAAATAAAATAAAATAAAGTAAGAGAAAAAAATAGAAACTACAAAATAAAAATAAAAAACGTAAACTATAAATTTTATATAAGATTCATATTTTTCCTATTATTTGGTTTTCAATTAAATTTTGTTACATCTTTCCAAATATTTAGTTTTTTCTTATTCCTATTTGAATTATATTTATTATTATTAATTTTTTATTAACTCTTCTTTTTAAGATAAATTTTAAATTTTCTGTTTTCTGTTTTTCTTGAGAAACTTTACCTTTTAGGATTAAGAATCAGTTATAAAATAAAACATAATCAGATCACCCGTAAAAATAAATAAAATAAGATTGATATTTTAATATTTTATAATCCGTGAAAAAGAAAATATAGAAACGAAGTTTCCAATTAAATAATATTACCTTGAATGAAGAATTTGGTGGAACATATGAATTAAATAGTTTTGGAAAAGATTATTTTGATTTTTTGGTGTGAAATTGAGAAACTATCAAATTGTTTATATAGATGTGAATATATAAAAAAAATTCCTTTTAGGATTAGTAATCCATGGTTTAATTTCTTTATTTTAATTGGAAAAACTAAGACTTTATTATTTTTCTTTTTTAGTAACCTNATATATATATATATATATATATATATATTGTCCTCTAGGTCAAAGAATAACATGTACAAAATGATGGACAATAGCCAAATATCAAAATTGCATCAGATCGAATGCGATTAAAAGGAAGCTTGGATACTCTAATTGCAAGCAAAATTTGTCGAAGAAAAGAATCAGTCATATTCACTTTTGTTGTTTTATTGTATTGTAATTTTTGTATTTTAAGTACTTTATGTAATTTGAATTTTATATAAATAAAGATAGTTGATAAAAAAAAAAAAAATAACACACGAGACTATTCCCAAACCTTCGACTCAAATTTTAACAATCTCTCCCCAAAGATCTATAAAAGTAATTAAGTAAACCCTAAAGAGAGGGAAAGAAGGACGACAAACTTGGTGAGTCGTGCAATGAAGATTTCTATCAAGACACTGAAGGGAAAGAGCATAAACCTAGAGGTTGAGAATAGTTATTCCGAACCCATCGACATCAAGATCCATGGAGAGCCAATCCGTCAAGTGGTTCTGGGTCTGGATACGGATCAGGGTCAGGGTGAAATCATGCAGATTTTTGTGTCGACTCTAGGGGGAAAGACATTCATCCTAGAGGTGGAAGGATCCGAGACCATTGAAAACGTCATGGCCAAAATCCATGCTAAAGGGGGCCCACCAGTGAAGGAGCAGAGGCTGAGCTATCATGGAAGGCAGCTCTACAAAGGTCGCACATTAGCTGACTACAACATCAAGACGGAGTCGCACATTATCATGGAAGGCAGCTCTACAAAGGTCGCATAATGACCAATTTTTGGAGATGTATTTGCTTCCATGTTTTTTATTTATTTTTTGTCATGGGACCAATTTGATAGGTTAAATTTTGCTGTAAAACCTAAACTTTCATTTTCATAATGAATATTTACCATTTAGCAAAAAAAAAAAAAAAGACGGAGTCGAACATTGACACATTGTCATTATGTCACGTCTTTGCGGTTGCTAAATTGTATTCGTTTGTTTTCCAGAGTTTATCTTTAATCTTTTATTTTGGGAACTTTCTCTGACTTGACAAGGAGCATAATATTTTAAGAAAACTTCAAGATACTCGTGTTATTATTATTATCGCAAAGATTAAATAATTATTATGACAATATTAACACTCGCAAAAAAAAGACAAAAACATGAAAAGCAAGATAAAAAGGAAATATTGAGCTTTAATTAAGTTCAAACAGCGCTTTGAGATTATAGTCACGTTTGTCGATCCACTCCAAAATGAGCTCTGCGACTGCGATCTGTCGATGAGCTTTCTACGTCTAATTAAAGGACAAGACTCAAATTAGAAGGATTGTTGATTCTTTCGGATAGGGAAGTGTGATAGTCATGAAGGGCGTATTTGAAACCGAATAGTTCACTCTCTAGCGGCCTCAAACCATTCAGAAGCTTCTTGTGGTGCAAATTGATCAGTTCCGTGACCGGCTTAAAACAAGATCTTATCTTTTGTTGGTCTATAATCAACGAGGCTGGTGCACAATCTTACGCTCCCATGTTCAAGAATCCAAACTTCCTTCTTCCAGTTTTATACACTTCCTAGGAACATAGCATCATCTCTCATTTTTCAGACCAAAGCTGTTCATAAGAGAATCCATGTAAACTTTGTTTTTAGAGCAATTTTTTTATATGATTTATCTCGATCACGTCCGTAGTGCTACCATTTACCAACAACGATATCGGCATATTTCTCATTGAAATTGGCTTGGAAAATGGAAAGATTTCGTAGTGAATGTATTGATAGTTTTTTACTCCAATATGAAAATTGAGATTACCCTCAACATTTTCTCAACGTTCTTGAAGTTGTTTAATTGTGTTCTCAAATGTATCACACCTTGAGTGGTGAAAAATGTGAGAAACAAAAAAAAGTCAAAAAATTACCATCGATTAAACTAATACACTTATACAAATTTGAAGTAATAGCTAGCAAATACCATTCCGGGAAAGGTTCCGACCAAAGCTCTGGCACCAGCGGAAGCAAAACTAACTCCATGTTTTAATGTTGTGTTCTTGGTATTATTGTAAATGCTCTGTTTTGTTCTGAATATAGTAGCAATTGCTCTGTTTTTACTTAACCCCCTCAATTTCAATTTGGTGGCAACTTTGAGTCAAGCTGAAAATTAGTCTTGAAACACAAGAAACTAGGATTCTTTAAAAAAATGAAAATAAAATAAAATATTTTATGAAACCAAATTCTTCACAATATTTACATAGCTATTTAATTGCGCGAAAGATTGACGTAGAAAAAAAAAACACCCCGGATTTTAAATATTAGGTTCATGATCTAGAATTTGTAAAACTTGTACTAACGGTCGAGAGAACCCAAAAGTTGTAAAATTCTAAAAAAAGAAACCAAAGAGGCAGCATTTGGCTTTTACATCGATCATAGCTGACGTTTACCAAAAAGGGTCAAAATAACGATTAAATATCATGGGAAATTGTATTACATATAAGTCTCTTCTCAAAGATGTATAAAAGAAAACCCTAAAGAGAGAGATAGAGAGGGAGAAAGAGAAGTTGGATCCTTTCTCAAAAAAAAAAAAAAAAAAAAGTTTGGTTTGCAATGCAGATTTCTATCAAGACCTTAAAGGGAAAGAGCATAAACCTAGAGGTTGAAGATAGCTCCAACACTATGGACCTCAAGATCCATGGGGAGCCGATGCGTGAACTGGTTTTGCGACTGGGTCCAGGTCCGGGTCGGGGTGCAGCAGCCATGAGTATTTTTGTGAAGACTCTTTCGGGCAGGACCCACACCCTCGAGGCTACCATTGGAGAAGTCATAGCAAAATATGAGGAGATTGATGGCGTTCCAGTACAGCAGCAGAGGATGATATTTAAAGGCAACAGCTCGAGGACAGTCGCACCGTAGCTGAGTCCCACATCAAGCATGAATCGACCCTTGTCATGATGCAAAATCTTTGCGGTTGCTAAAATGTCTCTCTTTTTTTCCAACGTTTATTTATCTATATCATTTCTAAAGACTTGGTGTTCGAGTTCCAAACTCTACAAGTTGATGTTTAATTTATTTCTCTAACGTGACGAAGAGAATATTTTAAGAAACACAACAACTATTTCTTCTAAATACCCAAAGAACACGACTCATCAGAAAGAAAACGAGAAGACATCTCATCCAAAATCAAAACCATGAGTATGTATCTAACACGTAATATCAATCTCCCTTTTGTAAAATTTATTATCTCTATTCAGGGACTTTTGCACAGCCTGCAAGACAACACCTAGCTAGCTAGTATAAATTAAATACAAAGAACATAACTAAAAGATTAGATTAAATGGTTTAACAAACTAACTACAATCATCGCATTCAAAACGTAAATCAGCTGAGTAAAAAAAAAAAGCTTATTGGGATCGTACCGAAAATGAGAAATTTGAAAAGGCGTTGCCGCGTTGGACTACCAAGTTAACAACAACAACACAATATATTTCTAATTAATATTTTTCTTTTAAAAGTCTTCTTAAAAATACTCTGCTTTGTGTCTTGTGCAAAATATGCACATCTTCTGTAATATGCTGTAATGTACATTGGTGATAAGCATTTGGGCCACCAATTGCTTTGCCCATTCTCCTTGTGATTCATCAATTTCTGTATAGGCTTTTAAGGCCCAATTGCTGAGAGTTTTGGCCAAACCCATCACAAACTCCACCTTTCGGTAAAACTCATCATCACGCAACCCTAAGTACATCAACCTCTCCTCTTACTCTCCACGCGAAATGTCGCCGACGCCGAAACCAAGACTCCACCGGCATGCTAATCCGACGGGTCACCCATCTTCTCCGGCGATCCATGCCGAGTCCTCTGACACCGCCAGTCTCCAAAACCATAGTCTCCGTGAGCCTCTCCCTTGTAACAAAAAACCGAGGGCTTCATCTCTTCTCGAAGAACCCCAAGTCAACGGTGCTTCGACGGGGACTTCTTGCACTCTCGGCTAGCTCCACCGCGTCTCCGGTGAGCTCTTCTTCTTCGATCGCGACAACATGTCGGATCAAAAGACTTTCGATTCGCCGATCTCCTCCTTGGATCTCCACCAGGTCTGACCTTCTATGTCTCCTCCGACAAACCTCCGATCAGAACATCCTCATGTGATTTCTCTTTGCCCGATTTCTTTTGACTGGCTAAACCAATTTCAGATTTTGGTTTTACTTGAGAGTCTGAACCCGATTCTCACTTCAATTTTCAAAGATTCGATATCCAGCGCTTCCATCCGTCTGCTTAGAAAAACGCTAGTAACCTGTCGATGTCGTAACTCCTTCTCTGAATCTCTTGCAACTGACAACTCGATCTTCAGGTAACAAAACACCGCCTTGAATCACCTTCTTTTTCTTTGACAGATTACTTCAAACTCAAACATGGTGTGATTCCTAACCACGTTTCTCTCTTGAACCTCCTTCGTCATATACTCCACCGGGAACCTGTGACTCTTTCTGCACAGTTCCAGAATCTCTACAGGTAACTCCATTTGAGATTAATAACCTTACTCAATTCTGACGCTTGAGCAACAAACCTCACAGACATTAACTCATCTTCATTTTCCTGTTCTGCGAAGCCATTAGAGTTACCTGGAGCCGCTGCTCCACTTCAGTGGATGTTGAGAAGCTCACAGCAAAGCTGGAACTTCTGACCAGGTACCGTCTTAGTTAGGAAATCTGTCGGATTAACTGTTGGGTGGATTTTGTGTAGAACCACATCGCCTTGTGACACTATATCTCTGATGAAATGAAATTTAGTGTCGATATGCTTTGTTCTTTCATGGTGACCTGGATTCTTTGCTAGGGCTAGAGCACTTTGTGAATCACAGTTAACCACAACCTTGTCTTGCTTGAAACCCAATTCTGCACACAAACCCTTCAACCAAATGGCTTCTTTCACTGCTTCAGTAAGAGCCATGTACTCTGATTCAGCGGTTGAAAGAGCCACAACAGACTGTAAACTTGACTTCCATAAAATTGTGTTTCACCAACTTTGAACACAATACCCGTAACTGATCTTCTTCTGTCTAAATCCGTTGCATAATCTGAATCTGAAAAACCTTCAATGCAGAATTTAGAATCCCTATTAAAAGTCAAATTCTGATTGCATGAACCCTTCAAATACCTTAACATCCATTTCACTGCGGACCAATGATCTCTCCCTAGATTTGTCATAAACATGCTGATAAAGCCCACTGCAAATGCTAAATCTGGCCTTGAACCAACCATTGCATACATTAAACTCCCCACAACACTTGCATATGGAATTCTCTCCATATGTACAGCTTCTGATTTCTGTTCCTCCTCTGATAAACTCATGAGTTTGAAGTGAGAAGCAGTTGGTGTAACCACTGGCCTTGCTTCAGACATTCCAAATGTTTTCAGCACCTTTTCCATATAATTTCCCTGAGACATAATCAACTCTCATTTTTCTCTATCTCTGATGATATCCATACCCAGAATTCTCGAAGCCTTTCCCAAATCTTTCATTTCAAAATCACTGTTCGGCTTGTCTTTGAGTTTCTGGATAACCGACATACTCCCTGAAGCTATTAGCATGTCATCCACGTAGAGCAACAAATACACAGCTTTATCAGTTTGAGTGTTTCTCATGTATACACATGAATCATGACTACTCCTCTCAAACTTCTGGTCCTTCATGAAATTGTCAAACCTTTGATTCCAAAGCCTAGGAGATTGTTTTAGGCCATATAGAGACTTCCTTAACAAACAGACTTTGTTCTCATTTCCCTTCTGTATGAATCCCTCAGGTTGACTCATTAAGATCCTCTCTTCTAGATTCCCATGTAAAAAAGCTGTTTTAACATCCATTTGCTCCAACTCATAATCCATATTAACCACAAGTGACAACATTAATCTGATTGAGACATGCTTAACCACTGGAGAAAACACCTCATTGTAGTCTATCCTTTCTTGCTGCGAAAAACCCTTAGCAACCAGCCTGGCCTTATACCTCTGTTCTTCAACTCCGGGAATGCCTAATTTCAGCTTAAAGATCCACTTGCACCCTACCAGCTTCTGTTTTTCTGGTTCCTCAATTAGATCCCAAGTCTGACTTTTCTTATGAGAATCCATCTCTTCATTAATTGCATTTTCCCAGTATTTTCTCTTAAAACTTCTCATGGCCTCTTCATAAGACTTAGGTTCATCGGTTTCTAAATCTGCATCTTCAAATCTGGATGGGGGTCGAATATTACTCCTCATTCTTCTGTTTATGGCCAGTACATAATCATCTAGAGACTGTCGATTTTCTGATCCATCAACTTCTTCATCGGCTTCAGATTCTTCTAATCTTTCTGAACTTTCGGACCTTTCTGGGCTTTCTAGACTTTCTAAAATTCCTGAACTTTCTGGACTTTCTGAACTCTCTGACGATGAACTATCTCCACCTTGAGAAGATGTGTCTTCCTCATCAGAATAACCAGTAGAAGGTCCTCTGATAAGACCATCGCTGAATGACACCCTTTTTCCAGCCTTCTTTTTCAGCCATGTTGCTTCTTTATCAGCTTCTTCTACTATTCCATCTGCATTACCCAGTGTGTTCTTGTACACCTCATTTTCATTGAACACCACATTTCTGCTTGTAGTGCATTTTCCTTCCTATGGTAACCAGACCCTGTATCCCTTAATACCAAACGGATATCCCATGAACACACCTTTAACTGCTATTGGACTTGTCTTGTCTTGAGTGACATAAACAAACGCTGAACACCCAAATCTTCTTAGATGACTCAAATCTGGTTTTGAACCAGTCCAGATTCCTTCAGGCAGCTTGAACCCAATAGATGAATTTGGCGTTCTGTTGATTAAGTAAACTGCTGTAGACGTAGCTTCAGCCCAAAACTCCGGATCCAAACCTGTTTCAGCAAGCATACTTCTAACCTTATCCATAATGGTTCTGTTCATCCTCTCTGATACACCGTTTTGTTGTAGTGTATATGTGCAGGTTTTGTGCCTCTGAATTCCTGCATCCTTGCACAAGTTGTCGAATTGTGCATTGCAGAAGTCAAGACCATTATCAGTTCTCAGATACTTAATCTTATTCTCTGTCTGATTTTCAACTGCCTATTTCCATTCCCTGAACTAGTGAACTGCTTCATCCTTAGTCTTCAGAAAATAAACTCATACATTCCTTGAGAAATCATCAATGAAACTCACAAAGTATTTACATCCACCAAGACTTTCCGGGGTAGATGGAGATCCCCATAAGTCTGAATGTATATAATCCAATATACCTTTGGTGGTGTGTTGACCTGTTGGAAAACTCTGCTTGTGAGATTTTCCAAGTACACATCTCTCACAGAATTCCAGCTTGTTCACCTCCTTTACTGGCACGTAACCTTCTTTAACCAGAACATTCATGTTTTTCAGACTCATATGTCCCAGCCTAGAGTGCCAAATAGTGGTCATATCAACTTCAGGTCTGGCCACAGCAACTTCTCCTTTCACTACCTTCCCTTGTAAGTAGTACATCCCATCTTGATATCTACCAGAAATAACCCTCAATCCTTGTAGAAGTTGACTATAAAATCTTTTCCTTCATACTTGCAGCCACTCTTCTCTAGCTGACCATAAGAAATGAGATTTCTTCCCATTATAGGTATGTACCTGACATTTGTTAGAATAACCACTGAATCATCTGGATTTAAGATTTTGATATTGCCAATCCCCTTTATCTCGATGTGAGTCATGTTACCTATCAAGACCTTGCCACCATCGAATTCTTGTAGATCAAACAATGACTCCTTGCATGGTGTAATGTGAAAACTGCAACCAGAATCCATAACCCACTCTTCTTTTGTGTCTTGAGTGCTTACTGTTAGTACCAATGGCTGCCTTGGTTCTGTTGCTACATTTGCTGAACTTGATGGTTTGTTTGAGGACTTTTCAGGACACTCTCTTTTCCAATGCCCTTCTTTACCACAAATAAAGCAGCCTTTACTGTACTTGTTGTATTTCGGCCTTGACTTTGATCTGACTTGGCTTTTTGATCGTCATCTCCATGGTTTACTATATCCTTTGTCTGATCTCATAACTGACCTGCCTCTTGTTTGCACATACAGTCCTTCACTATGTGATTAGGAGAGCTTTCCATGTTCTGCCAGCTCTCTCTCCTTGGACTTGGCAGCCCCTACGACCTCATTCAGCTTCAAGGTTTCTCTCCCATACTTGAGTGTTTCCCTTAGTTGGTCATACTTGTCAGGTAATGAGCTCAGTAACAGTATAGCTTGAACTTCTTCTGTAATCTCCACTTTTAGATTGTTTAGATCTGCCACCAGCTTGAGAAAAACATCTACATTTTCATCTATACTCTTCGAATCTGTCATCTTGAAGGTATAAAACTTAAGCTATAGGTAGATTCTGTTTGGCAAAGATGTCTCCATGTATAACATGTTTAGTGTAGACCACATGGCTGCTGCTGTTTCACAGTGTGTGATCTTCCGTAGTACTTGATTTCCCACATTTATTACTATTATATCTTTTGCCTTCTCTGATTTCTCAAACTTTACAGGATCAATGTTTGGAGGCAGCTCAACACCTTCAGTCGTACCTGTCTGATAGTCCTTTGCTGCTACAGCTACTTCTTCTTCAGTAGCAGGTGGCTCCTTCAGCAGCTGCTCATTGTTCAAGATGCTCTTCAGCCCCAGCACCCCAAAGTGAGCCATCATCCTTACTTTTCATAAAGAAAAGTCACCAGTTCCATCAAACCTGTCCACCTCAACCCGATCTTTACTCATTGAGATTGTCTTCTGCTTCACCCTAACTTGCACCTCTTCAGCAACCTTGCACCACGTCTGGCGCTCTGATACCCCTTGTTGAGAAATTTGTTTTGCGGATACTTGCTAAAGAAACAACACCAAATTGATCACCGAGTTCCCGGCTTCTAACCGGTACGTCTCGGGGAGTACTCTCACTCCCAAAGATTCACTATCTCAAAGAGGAGGTTACAAAGACAAGTTACAGAAGCTTGCTACAAAGGACTAGTATGAGAAAAGACTACAACGTACTAAGACAGAAGAAAAACATTCTATTTACTTATGTTTTTCTCTTCTTTCCATACTTGTATTCTTTTTGAATTCTCCATACTTCCTTCCATACTTATTCCCTTATTAGAATACTCTGCTTTGTGTTTTGTGCAAAGCATGCAAGATAGTCCTTTTCTTTTAGTAATGAGTAGTGAAAACAAAAATTGCAAAATCCGAAATCCGAAAAAGAAACCAAAGGGCAGCATTTACTTCTTTACAACCGATCACTAATAGCTTTAGACTTTAGTCAAAGAAACGGTCAAAATAACTAATAATTAAATGATGTTACGGGAAATTGTATAACAAAAAAAATAAAAAAATAAAAAAATAATAATTGTATAACAAATAAATCACTCCCCAAAGATGTCTATATATATAAGAAAACTCTAAAGAGAGAGAGGAGAAGTCGGGCTTGCAATGCAGATTTCGATCAAGACGGTGGAAGGAAAGAGCATAAACCTAGAGGTGGAAGATACCTCCAAAACCATCGACCTCAAGATCCATGGACCCGCCCGTCAATTGGTTTTGGATCTTGAACCGGATCCTGGTCCGGATGCAGTCATGCGGATTTTTGTATCGACTATAAAGAACAAAACATTCAACCTAGAGGTGAAGTGGTCTGATACCATTGAAAAAGTGAAGACCATGATCCATGATCAAGGGGGCCCACCAGTGGACCAGCTGAATTTAAACTATCTTGGCACGAAGCTCAACAATAGTCGTACCGTAGCTGACTACAACATCAAGCCGGACTCGAATCTTGTCATTATGCAGAGTGGTTGCATTTGCTAAATGTTTCTCTTTGTATTCCAAAGTTTAATCAGTATTTTTTTTTTAGGGTTTCTTTAACCAGTATTGTTTGTCAAGGCTTGTGTTCGATTTGAATTTAGGCTTAAGAAATAAAAACTCTTGGATGAAATGGTTTAATAAATTTACCAAATGTAAATCAGCGATAAAAAGGCGCCGCTGGACCACTAACAACTCAATTTCTATAACAGCGTAAGGATAAATGGTGTTAGGCATATATCCACCGCCAATTAGCGTTTAGCATTTTTCTAGACCATTGAAAACAAAATTGTTAATTTAATTGTTAGAAAATAAATATTTAATACAAAAAAAGAGTTCAGATACGCATACGAATGTACGTTTGAAAAGTAATTCTTTCAATTAAAATCACATGAGCCAATTGTCCAAAATAGCACATTTTTAAACTTTTGTTTCAAATTTAGCACTACTAGTTAAAATTGTCAATAATAGCATAAATTTAATATTAAAATGATCTAAAATTATTTTTTAATGGGAAAAAACTAAATCCTAAATAAGAAATAGTGAATCCAAATATAAAGTTTTAATTTTATTTTGAATTTATTTTGGATAAACATGTATTTTCACATAATTATTTATATTATTTTCAGAATTTTAAATTTGGTGTGATAGACTTGAAAAAAAAAAAATTGTGCTATTTTATGGTATTTCTAGAGCTGTCAAAATGGGCGGATTCTCCATGGGTTGTCCGCGTCCAAAACATTATGGACCAGTCATGGACAAGCCCATATACGAAGCGGGTTTAAATGGGCTAGGTCTAACTTCGCCCAAGGACAAAACGGCTTGGACAATGTGGACATTGGTTGGCCCAAAATACTTGAAAAACTAGGTTAAAATCGATTTGGGGAAAAATCGAAATTCATTCTCATTTTTTTAAAATCGATTTTTTCTCGTAAAATCGGGTTTTCCCGCAAAAACCCGTGAAATCGTGTTTCCCGCCAAACCCGCGAAATCACGTTTTCCCGTGAAAACTGTGAAATCGTATTTTCTTGCCAAACCCGCGAAATCGGGTTTTTCTGCCAAAACCGCAAAATTGCGTTTTCTCGCCAAAACCGTGAAATCGTGTTTTCATGCAAAAACCGCAAAATTGCATTTTTCCGCCAAAATTGCGTTTTCGTGTTCCATTTTTGTTACCTTTTAAACAATATGTTCTACTTCGGACTAATGAACAACCCATTTGGACATTTGGACATGGTCGTTAATGAACATGTTCGGTAATGGACACGGTCGTTAATGAACATAGTCACTATTTATTCGCAATCAAAATGGTCAATATTGGACTGGTCCAAATGGACGTGGACAGCCCATTTTGACAGCCCTAGATATTTCTCATTTCTTTTTTTGTTTTCATTTGTAAACTCTGCTAAAGAAAGGAAGTTTACATAGTATATAACTTCATTTGTAAAGATTCAGAAGAAGAAAAAAAGTAATGGCGTTTAGGACTTATTGATAGAGTTAAAGTAATGGGTGTTTAGAACTTATTGAAAAAAGTAACGCGCTACACGGTCGAATAACAAAATTTTCAGAAGGAAACCAAAGAGGCATTTGGTTTTCTTAACTACGGTCGATTATTAATGGGAAAACGATCTATTTGCCCATTGTTGGTGGTGAGTTTAGCACTCTCCGGTTTAGTCCGGTTTGAACCGAGACCGGCACAATTGATCCCGGTTGACGACGGTTCGAACCCAGAAGAGAAGACCACAAAACGGTTGCCGACTTTCGAACTTGGAAGAAAGGTCCGCGAAAGGACTGCTTACCGACGAGTTCGGTAGGAATCCGAAGGAATGCCGAACTCGTCTTGATCGGCTCAGAAAATTGATCTTGAACCGAGATCGGTGAATAAATCCCCATTGACGACGGTTCAAGATCGGTAAAGAAGTGCACATAGCGATCGACCATCGAGCTCGGTGAAAAATCGAACTCGGCATGATCAATTCTAAAACGTAAAATCAAGTCCTCATCTCGAACCGAGATCGGCTCAGTTGATCCCGATCGACGACGGTTCGAGATCGGTAAAGAAAAAGACATCAAGCGATTGCCGACTCGCGGCATACCGAGCTCGTCGGTATCAACCCGTCCTAATCAAAATCCACTTCCGGGATTCGCGGATAAAAGCAAATCTTACTTTTGCAGAAAATACGGAAAATGAAAATTAACTAGTTTTTTAATCCGGGATTCGCATAACTTTTCCCGGATTCGGGGGGAAAGTTTTAGCCGCCAATGAAGCTTATAAATAAGGAAGTCCCGACGACATTCGAGAGAGAGGACGACACATTTTAGAGAGAGAAAGTGAGAGATCGAAATCCAATCTCGATTTCATTACCGATCTTGAAACATTTGTAACTCCGACGAGTTCATCTTAATAAAAACGACCTTCCGATCAATCTGTTAATTTCTTATCCTTGTGTGATTTCTACAATCAACACCCATGAGAAGTTTCATATAATAACAGATTCCCACAGAGTTTGAATCTAGTTCTATTTACCCACCTAATCAAAGTTCGAAACCTATTTCTCCACCAAATCAAAGTTCAAAACCTATTTGTCCACGAAATCAAAGTTCAAAACTTATTTTCCCACAAACCACGAGTTGATTCTATTTACTGTATACCAATGAAATGTAAACCAAAAGATAACCAAAAGTAACCCAATTAAGATCCGATTCAATCCAAACCCCGATTACAACCCGAATCTCTCTCACGAAACGAAAAATTTATTGATCCAAAAAAAAATATATATATATATATATTCTCTCTCAGGACTCGAGAAAGAAATTAAAATCTGTTGATGTGGCGAAAATCTGGATCTTGATGTTCAAACATTCATGTCTCCGGTGATTAGTGAAATCCTTAGATTGGGTTAACTATAGATTCGTCTCTTAGACGCAGGACTCATCTCGTTCAATCTTTCTCAGTCGTCTTCCTCTACTGGTTCTATGTTTTCTCGTAAATCATCTCTCCTTTAGCCGTTATATATCTTATAACTATAGAGAATCTGCGAGGAGGTCGAGGATGAGGAAGCAGAAGCACATGGACGATCTCACGGCTCAGGTCGCGCATCTACGGAAGGAAAACGGTCAGATCGTCGCCGGAATCGCCGTCACGACGCAGCACTACGTCACGATCGAGGCGGAGAACTCCATTCTCAGAGCTCAGCTCCTGGAGCTCAACCAACGCCTGAATTCTCTCGACGAGATCGTCGATTTCGTCGAATCGGCTTCCTCCGCCGTAGGATTTGGGATGGAGATTGGTCAGGGAGGAGGAGGAGTAATCGATTGCGGTGGCGGCGGTTTAGGAACGGACGATTTCGGTCTCTGGCTCCTCTTCGGATTCGTCCGATCTCTCGCGTTTCTTCTTGCTTTCCTTCGACTTCGGGCTTTTCGGATTCGGATTTACGCTTCTTAGAGATTTTCTTCTCCCTCACCTCGAGTTCTTCCGCCTCGCGTCGCTTCCTCTCCTTCTTCTCTTTTTTCTCTTTCTTCTCCTTCTTCCGATCTTCTCTATCTTTCGCCATTGTTGACGGCAGTCTCGACAAAAACCCAGAAACGAGAGAAAAAGAAATTAAGAAATCTAAGAAATTAACAAAAACCCAGGATCGAAAGAAATTAAGAAATCTCAGAAATTCAAAAACCAAAAATTAAGAAATCTCAGAAATTCTGTAAACTATCGAGGCTTCGTCGTCGTCCGGTGAGAGACCACAGGAGGAGAAGAAAAAAAAAATCGGGTGAAATAAAAAATTGGGTCGGGTCAAAAACGATATGGGTTTTTGGGTTGGTTTTGGTTGGAATCCGATTTTATTTCGGTTTAAGATTTGGTTTGTTCGGTTTATGTTTGGTTTATAATATCAACTCAACCAATATAATTGATATCCAGGGGCAAATAGATTTTGAATTTGATTCGGTGGAAAAATAAGTTTCGAACTTTGATTAGGTGTAGAAATATAACTAAATTCAAACTTTAGAGATCTGTTATTATATAATACTTATCAGAAGACAATAAATGGTTTTCCCATTATTAATAGCTTAGTAGTCAACATGACGGTTTTCAAAAAGAGTCGAACAAATGATAACAAAAAATGTCATGGGACATTGTGAAAACAGATAAATATTCTCCAAAGATCTATAAAAAATGCCTAAAATTTCAGATCCTCTAACGCAAGGGTTTGAGATTAAATCGTTCAAATGAGAAAGGTGTGACATATTTTCAAGATCTGTGTGTGGAGATATGTTGATATATGTAAGGGAGCTGGGCGTGTCCGACGATCTGACCTTAGAGGTTGAGGGATCCGACAAGATCAAAAGCGTCAAGGACAAGATCCATGACGATATAGACATTCCAGTGGATAATCAGAGGCTTGTCTTATGCGGCAAGCAGCTTGAGGATGGCCGCACCATAGCCGACTACAACATCGAGAATGAGTCGATCCTTAACATAATCTTTTGTTTCCGTGGCGTTTCTAATACTTTGCCATAAATCTGATTATAAATTTCGTTGAAGTAATGCGTTTATCCCTCGTATCTCTCTTCTCTTTGAATTCAAGGCAATGTGACTAGGGAAGTACGAATAATCTTAGTAATTAACAAATAAAAAATAGAATAAATAATTTAGTCTTTTTATCTTTCAGATTTGTGCAATACATCAATTTTTGGTTGGGCCAAGTTGTTTGACATATTTAACTCTTATTTACTTAAAAAATCATAATGATAATTTGGTTTAATTATGGTGTGTATTTTTTAAATAACATGGATTTCGCGTTGTTAGTTAACAACTATAATACTGTTTACCCGATAACATGATATCGTCCTATTTGTTTAAATTACACATGAAAAAAACACATCTTATTTACGATTTTACCATTGCGTTTTTTTGTCAATTTCAGCAACAACTTATCTATCTAACAAATGAGCCCTTTAGTTATTTACTTTTTGTTCAACGAATCAACGTTAGACGAAAGAAGTGAGAAAGGGAGACTAGTGAGAGTCTGAGAGATATATATATATTTTTTTAACACTGGTATTATTATTAAATATTGGTAAAAATACAAGGGTGGGATACAATTCAAAAACCAAATATCCAATTATTAGAGTCCAGATATGAGAATAGAGCAACACCCAAACGGATTCAAAATTAGAACCCTCCTCAATGCAAGAAAGAAACGGATGAGATGCAAAAGGAACCACTTATACTGCTCAGTAGAGCCACAGAGGTGGAAACATCACCTGAGACGCAAATTAATCATCTAGAGAGATAGACGCAAGGAGAAGTTGATAGCGATGGTGAAGAACTCCACATCCGAGACAGAAAAGTAACTATTTTAGGACCGCTTCTGTCGTAATTGAAATCGTCCAGATCTGAAACAAGGACTGGAGAAGAGACCCAAAAGAACAGCAAACCGCATACCAGAGAGGATCAAACGATCTTCGGACAAACCCACATAATACATAAATAAAAACCGAAAACCAACCCGAACCAAAAACAAGAGGTAAAGATAAACGACGGTCCATCACAAACGGTGAGGGATAAGAACTGATGGTCCAAACAAGCGGTGTTCACGAAACCCAAGCCATAAGGCCAAAGATAAAGCTAAAAAGGTAAAAGAGATAACAAGAGCCCTATCCCCGACACCGGCACTGAAGAAGCCGCCGCGTGCCGGTCACCAGCGCTGAAGGAGCCGCCGCGTGCCGGTCACCGGAAGGAGACGTTTAGAAGACAGAAAGGAGAGAAGGAGGAGAGAAAAATCTCGAAGAGAGATAAAAAACTTATCAAAGGGGGATCTGAGAGATTATATAGTTTCGATAACTTGTGTGTTTGTATTCGTACTTCAAATTTTTTTTTTCTTTTTACAACTGATTTTTGGTTTCTTTTTAAAGTCATAATTACTTCTTCTTCTTTTTTTGCCTAAGCAACTGTCATTGTAACTAAAAAAACTCGTTTTTAGCAGATCTTATTTTATTCATCAGCTCTTGCAATTATGAATACAAAGAACATGATACGACTAGACAAAATAGTAATTACCTCTTTTGTTGTCTTTTTTTTTAATTGACTTACCTCTTTTGTTTGTCATAGTTTATTTTTTGTTGCTATGAATGTTAATATCTTATATGAAAAGTTAAATCTTACAAGAGTGAAATCTAAAGTTTACTGTCTTAGCAAAAAATAAATAAAAAACAAGGGAGCAAATTCTACTTGGGAAGAATACAAAATGATCAACTCATCTTAGCCATAGAGAGTTTTTTCTTCTCCATACCCTATCGAAGGAAACCATAAAGAGAGAAGGAGAGAGTATAGGTCAGGTTTGCTTTGGAGTTTGCTCTCAGATTTCAATTCTGTATATTTCTTTTTCACTTGTTAATTGGTGCAATATAATGCATATTTCTATCGAGACGGTGAAAGGAAAGAGCATAAACCTAGAGGTAGAGGATAGCTCCGAAACCATCGACCTCAAGATCCATGGACCCACTCGTCAATTGATCCTTCGTCTGGTACGGGTCCGGATGCAGCCATGAGGATTTTTGTATCGACTCTTAAGGGGAAAACTTTTAGCCTAGAGGTGAAGGGATTCGAAACCATTGAAAAAGTCAAGGCTATGATCCATGATCAAGGGGGCTCACCAGTGGACCAGCAGACTGATCTTTCATGGCACGAAGCTCGAAAACACTCGCACCATAGCTGACTACAACATCAAAACAGAGTCGAACCTTGTCATTATGTCGCGTCTTTGCGGTTGCTAAAATGTCTTTGTTTGTTATTTTTTGCTCTGCTTCATGAACAAGAAAAGCAACTTCCCAAGAAAAAACAAAAATTCAATTTTAGTAAAACGAAGGTTGACTTACAAGGAATTAATTTAAGAAACTTGGACCTTTTGTCCATATTATCACTGACGTTCATTAATTCTTATTATTTATAACACAAAGAACATTACTCATACCCATATATACATGGACAGTGACGGAGCTGGGGTCAATATATAAAACACTAAAAAAGCGAAAACAATACTACAAAGTATATCGTATATAGTTTTTGAACATTTTTTTCTTATATCATAAACTTTAAAAATTATTAAAGTTTTTTTTTTTTTGTATTTGTTTGCCATGTTTTAAAAAGTAGCTTGTAGTTAAAATATTACAGTTATAATTCTTCATTTAATTTAAAATTTTACGTATATATTGTGTAGCAACTTCTCTATAGGTTATTATCTTATTCATTCTGCATGTTAAGTAGAAATTAACTTGTAACAAAAAAAAAAGTAGAAATTAACTTGTAACAAACAAAAAATTAACTTGTACTAGTTATGTAAGTATATCTGAAAAACATAAAAAAAATTTATAGAAAATTATACAAAGTGGGAAAGTCAAATTCTAAAGAAAAATCACTCAATAAACTATTATCGGTTATAAAACTTATATAAGGGATATACTGGTTTTTTGTTTTTTAGTTATGAACCTATTTTTTGTGGTCTAGATTGCTAATTTAGATTTATGTTAGATTTAAAGACTTCAAATAAATATTTTTAATTGGTGTAACGTGGATTTGTGTTTGGTTTAGATTTATGGGGGTCAGTACAAATATTTCAATGGGATC
This sequence comes from Eutrema heterophyllum, assembly GCA_002933915.1. Taxonomy (NCBI): domain Eukaryota; kingdom Viridiplantae; phylum Streptophyta; class Magnoliopsida; order Brassicales; family Brassicaceae; genus Eutrema; species Eutrema heterophyllum. The sequence goes on along the minus strand of PKMM01038591.1, from coordinate 3,315 downwards.
AATGAAACAAAATTTAAAAAACTTATACTAAATAATTAAAATTTATAGGAATCAGTTGACCCATACCCTTCACGTGCCTCCGCCCCTGTACATGGACATATTCTATTTAAACTCAAACAATGTGTTGAGATTATAAGGTGCAGTGACATTAGATGGTCCATTCCAAATAAGATCTACGATCTGTCGATGAGCCTTCTCCGTCAAATGAAATGAATCGAAAAAAAAGATATTGCAATATTTTTATTTCAAGCACAATAAAGGAAAAAAAGATAGAATCATATCAATACGCCAAACAAAAACAAACAAAAAAACACTAATAATTGGTAATGAAAAATATCGTTGTTCATGTTTGGCCCATTGAACAGTCAGTAATGGGAGTTTTACGTTTTAATATATATTTGGCCCAATGAACAGCTGGTATTTCAATAATACAGAGCCTATACTATTTTTCTCGGATAGGAAACCGAAGAGGCACCAGTATCTTTACAACGGTCGACTCAAGAGGCGACGTTTCCCAAAGCCGTAATAAATGAAATCATCATGGGAAATAGTTTAACAAATAAATTCCTCCAAACGTCTACAATACGAAACCCTAAGAATTTTTCGAGTAAAAGTTGAATTTTTTTTTTTTTTTGGTGCTATAAAGTTGGATCTTCTTTGGTCTTACAATTTTATTTAACATTTTCCAAATTCTCTTGTGAACTAATTTTATTTTTATATATTTTCACTTGTGAGTACGTAGCAAAATGCAGAGTTCTATTAAGATTGTGAATGGAAAGACAACGATCAACCTAGAGGTCAATAGCTCCAAAATCATCGACCTCAAGATCGATGAAGCACCGAGCCGTAGTTATATTGGACCGGGCCGTCGTCATGGTGAAGACATGCATATCTATAAAAAGACAGTGGATGGGAAGACGACTATAACCTTAGAGGTTGATAGCTCGAAGACCATCGACCTCAAAATCAATGAAGACTCGACCCGTCGAAATCTTCGATCCGGCGAAATCATGCAGATTTTTGTTAAGACTTTGCCGACAGGGAAGACCATCACCTTAAAAGTGGAAGGCCTGGACACCATTGAAAACGTCAAGGCCAAGATCCAGGATAAAGAGGGCATTCCGCCGGACCAGCAGAGGCTGATCTTCGCTGGCAAAAAGCTTGAGGATGATTGGACATTGGCTGACTACAACATCAAGAAGGACGCGACCATTCACTTGGTACAGCGTCTCTAAGACTTGGCGGCTAATTTGGTGTTTTATGTTCGTATCTTTCTTTTCTTGTAAGACAATGTCAACTGGTGGAGTTTAAAAAGACCAAAGCTTTTTGTGTCTAATTTTTGTTAAAGTTTTTTTTCTGTGTTTTCGCTTTTCTAAGTTATCTTTCTGATTTGTGCGTTACTTCAATTGTTGGTTGCGTTGAATTGGTTTCATTTCCTTTAATTTTATCGTAAGGGGCCATATCTATTCTTCTCGCCAGGTATGTCTTCCATGACTCGTTAGGGACATATAAATTAAAAAGAATGTAAACATCCGAAAATGAAAGAAATAGCCTTTGTTGAACGGTATGATATGTAAATTCGGGTAAATGGTGGAAAAAAACGATCGAACGACATTGTTTTGAATCTTTTGACCATTAATGAACAAAAAAAATGGTTGACCAACAAAAGAACAAAATATCAATGTATATTAATTACTGTCATACATTCAAATCAAGGAATCCGAAATAATTTGTTAATATTGTATGGGCCAACCACTAGACTATCTGATCTGTGCCCACCATCCCAAAATATATAATCACTAGGATTCTCACATACTTTATATTCCTTCACAATTCTCTTCCCTCCACAGCTGAATACTCCTCTCCACTTCCCTGTTCCACAACATGCTTCTTCCCCTTCTTTGAACCCTTTTAATAGCCACAAATAAGATAAAATAATGAAGATCTACTTTAAATTTTTAATGAGCCCTTTGTGAATATTGTAAGTAGGTCCAAAATTTGAAAAAGCCCAACAAAATTCACAACGAACCCACTCACCAAATTTAGAAGGATGATGCATTCTGAGTCTAAGGCTTTTGCTCATGTCAAAGAGGGAGAACTTGAAACCAATTCAACGCAACCCAAATCCGGGACTTGTCTTTGCATCTTAAGCAATAGATTTGAAAGAGCTTTGTTATGCATTTCTGCTAATTTTGAAGCATCTCTTAAGCAAGACTCATTATTTGGTTGTAGTATTCGTAAAGCCGGAAAACAACCCAAATCCGGGACATTCAACAACCCGAATTTCCTTCCTCCAATCATGTACATTTCCTGTTACAAAACCATATAACCAAAAGGGCATGCAGAAAATAAGGTTTAATTATATGATGATGATGATGGTGGTGGTAATGATGATGAACCTACATGAAGGAATGTAGTCAAATTACCAATGACAATGTCAACATGTCGAGACATTGAAATGGAAAGAGATTGATTGGTCAAGAAAGGGCTTGAGTAGTCATTGCTCCCTATGCTTATCGAGTAGACAGCTCTTGAGATTCTCTTCTTGCTTTCTTCTTTACCAAATTTTCTCCTCCACAATCTCTCCACTTTCTTATAGTGATCCAATTGTGTTCTCAAACTTATCACCTTAAAGTAATTATTAGGAATTGGTCACCACGTTGGTTAACATAGAATAATACATCTCACCTAACCTTAAAATATAAATTTTAGTTGTCCTAAATAAGTAAGTGGATGCTACATATTTTATAATTTAATAATAAAGGAAATTAATTATAAAGCCAAATAAAACATGTAAAATACAAAACAAATCGTAGGTTTTTTTGAATCGCCGAGATTCCAGACCCGTACATCTCCGTAGCAGGACCTAAACTATGTTAAAGTCACCTTTTTAGAGGAGACCCCTCCCAAGTGCGGATCAACTGATTTAGCCACAATAATCGGGTCAAAACTCAAAACCCACCGATCCATATGGAATCATTTAACTAATATTCTAATATATAAAAAAAATAACTTCAATCAAATTTCTAGATCAATCAATCATAACGAACTTCCATGTGTGTTGGATAAATAGATGATATATAATGCAAAACTATTGAAAAAATCCAAAAAAAGAAAAGAAATATACGTACCGAACCTTGGAACGTTTCTACGCCGTAAAGTTGACGCCGTAAAGCTTCTCTTGACTATCTCCCGGTTCCAAAAACGGCGGAATTAACGGCAAATTCGCATATTCTGCTATCATATCTTTTCATGATATTTTGTGCAAAATTAATTTAAAAAGTATATTTTATTTTATATTTTAATTTGATTTCG